>CAAKHC010010551.1:8985-23620 GCA_901007825.1 Macroramphosus scolopax
GGCCCAGTGCTAAACAGCAGTTGGTTAGTGCAGCTGGGGGCTTGTATCTGAAAGTGGGAGCAGCTGCCACGACCTCCCAGATGTTCAGTGGCCGGGGCTCCCATGCACCCATGTTGGGTGGGTGTTGACATGTAGGATCAGAAGCTAGACTTCGACCTGAATGAGGTGGAGCTTGAGCCTAAGACCTGCGAGGTTGAGATTCCGCAACTCCCCAAAAGGGCGTTGGAACCCGACAGACAGAGGGCGTCGAAACAGCTGAGCTCTGATCACACACCAGGCCCGACGGCTGGCAGGTGGGACGGTCCTATCCGGGTCTTTGAGCTGCAAGATCATCGTATGGTAATGAACTTGGCCTCCAGTTTAGTAATAACAACGTCCTCATGAAAGCTGCAGACCTCAGTGGCGTGTTTCAGAAACCTAATGAACCGCTGGTCATTGTTAATTCATGTCATTGTTAAATAAGAAAAATGTCAACTCTCTTTATTGCTCTTTATAAATGTTGTATCATGTCCTGCACCGGCACTTAACATTTGCCACGCCATAAATTTGATGAATGGACATTATTCATAAAATTCCCCCGGCTTCTCTTCGTCACCGTGATGATGACATTGAGTATAAAATAGCAATTTACTACTTAAATGGAAGGGCGGATATTGCACGGTGGTGCCTGCATCCAAATGTACCGTTAAGGGTTGTACAAGCACGTCTTTTATACCGTATGTACTTTCTGTAGGCAGTAAGACATAAATCACACTTGTAACCTAATTACGTTGGGTATGTTCATCTTTATTATACTATAGAAATATTACTGTCGTCATGTACGGAACATTGACAAAGTATTTTTATGATTCGCCTTTATGCAAGAATCATCCGTGAGTGGAGACGGTGAAGATCTGCAGGCTGGTTACAATTGTAAATGTGTCTTCTTTTATTGAACGGGAGAAGTCAAGAAGAATATCAGACGCATGCTCATCAGCTTTATCATCTTAACCTGCGAATGGATCGATACAAAAGGAGTAATCCTACCGGGATCAAAGATATTTGTCTTGCTCAGACTGCTGATTCCTCATATCCTTTTTGTAATGAAAGAATGTAGATTGCAGTCCATTCATATTAGTTAGGGATCACTTCAGCCTGTATGAAAGAGAGATTACATCCAGTAATATATCAAAAATACAGTAGGGAAATGAGAGTTGTATTAAGATCCATGCAGTGCAGGAGTCTTTGGGTCCATTATTCCCCAAACCCAACCCTTCCTCTTTTCCAGCCTTCCAGTGGTCATAGAAATTAGGCGTCAGTGTTTGCATGCATTGGGGATACGACCTCCCGCCTGTCTTTGTTCTTCGGATCGCTTCTCCAAACTCATGGGAGGTGCATATCAGCAAATAGCATGTTCACAATAAGCATTGTATTGACAGGGACGTGCCTGCAGAGCTAACGTTATATGTGTGGAAACAGCTCCAGCAAGGTTAGCATGCATTGTTAAACCTAGGTTACCTTGACAACCGAGGATGCTGTTGTGTCACCTCACTGCAGTCTAAATGCCTCTCTCAGCCCCTCTTTTTCCCAGCATTTCCAAACTGATTCAGTGGGAGGAGTCGGGCTCCCACCTCGGGGTTTAGTTACTTTTAATCTTGTCCCTGAGCTTCCCGCAGTTCTGCTGTCATGACATTTGCCAAGTAATCAAGGAAATAGCTTTTTTTGTTCTCTTGTTTGTGTGTCTTTCCTCATTTATCTCCTGTATTCCTTCGGGGGTGACAGAAAAAGTGCTTTTGATGAAGGCCTCTCCGATAGAACCGAGCGAAACACGACAATAACTCTGTATAATACGATAAGTAGCTTAGCTAAACACTTTGCTGACACAACCTCTAAACTGGTCTCCCAAATCCTTCACTTTGGGGCTTGTAGTGTCTAATCAAAATCAGACATAATCAGCCAGAGGTTTGATATTAAAGCCGTAGGTGCGACAAGATTAGGTTTGGAAAACAGTTGCAATTAAGAGTGTGCAAAGTCGTATGTACAATAGGAAGACAGTGTTTGCCTTGAATTTAATTCAGTCCAGTGTCTCATTCACCTGCTGGCCAAAGTGATCTCTGACTTCTTGTGCATCAGACTCATCAGTCTTATCCATGCAGGGATCTGTGTCAGTGTGTATCTACAGGCTACAAACTAAAGGCTTGCTGGACCTCTACTTGCATGCATTTGATCACCACTGCGGTTCACTGTTTGAAGGTGTTGCCACTTCATGTCCTACCGAGTGTTGGAGCAGGAGCTGCACTGTCCGTGCAGAGTGGGTCCGACTGACTCTTTGAATACACGGCAGTCTTTGGTGACACCAGACATCTACATCATGGTGGCTTCTTACTTCCCGATGCAACTCTATCGCCTCTGCACACAAGGTTCCTAATTACAGCATTTCCTTGCACAAAGGAAACTATTTTTAGGTACCCACAGAAAACCTTTTAGGTTAAAAAGGGACAAATTACAAATTAAATAGAAACAAAATTACAAATTAAATAGAACCAACATTACAACTTGATGCCCTATTTTAACCTGCTGATCCCTCGGAAGGAACACAATGAATGGAGGCTGGTAACCATCAGCAGCACTGACCTTGGCTGCAGGGGGGCCGACCTCTGCCGTCCGACCCTCCCACATCTACTGCAAACTTTTCTGTTTGCACCTGCAACCTGCCACCTCCATATAACCCACTCATCCGTACACCCGCTTCGATTGCTGCTGCTGCTGCTGCTGCTGACCTGCACATCTTCTGGTTGTTTGTGTTGTTTCTACTTTTAATAAATTGCAATACTTCGGTGCAGTTTGTTCATTACTGAGCGCAGACGCCTCTGACGTTCCGTATTTTGTTATTATGAAAAATATTGATTTCAGCTGCATTGAAGTTCACAGGAAGTGACACGTGTTATTATAACGTGATATATTTGTGATCAGGTGTCCGTCCGTCATGATTAAACATTCCACATGGTGTCTGAGTCTTGAGCTGACTGGATATATTTACAGATACATTTCAATACACAATAAAAAACATATATATCATGGATTTCTGGTGTTTGACAGACTCGATACAAAATTCACAACTCATTCTTCTCTGAATTGCTTATAAAGTTAATATCACAGTGAAATGCAACACACAATCAGATTTTTTTTTATGGTTAGTTTGTTCCAATGTGACAAAGCATCACAGTATAATGTTTGTGTGTATTGCCTTTATTATTATTTTTGAAGGGTGGTGTACTAAAACTGAGCAGGATGTTCTGTTCTTGCTCTGTTCTTTGAATAGGTGGAGACACGGGTGAGCGTCTCCAACTGTGTCTCCTCGGGTTTCAAATGTCATCACTTAATTAGCATGTGAATATTTACCCAATAAATCATCACAGTGCCGATATTGTCGCTCACATGTTTTTCTGATGCTGCTGGTAGATAATTGCATGCATATGAAATAAAGAAGAGTTTCGGCGAAGCGGAGAAGCAGCATCTGTTACTGCAGAAGTTTTTTTTAAATGCAGCTGCACCACATGGAATGCAAGTCTAAAATAGGGTTGATTAGGATCAATATAAGAAATAGATCTGGGCCCTTCATTATGCATATTAACCTTCCCTCTCTACCTACAGTCAGATAATGTTCACAATCACAACTGCACACTACGTTTCAACAGAGAATCTTCAGACTAATTGATTTTGGATGTGGTGCTGAGGGCCCACAATGCATTGCACAACCATATGAAACCATTGAGGAACCAGACAGAAATGGAACCACAACCCAAGTCTTGAGATTCGTCCTGAGGGGATTGTACTGCAACCTGGTCTGCAACCAGGAAGTTTGCAGTAAGTTTTATTTTGAAAAATGAAATGTTGCTAAGAGGGGTAATCCCTCCTTGTACTGTGGAATACATATGAAGTGGACTAATACAAATCAATAACCAAGGAACACTTTATTGTTTCTACAGATTGGAATAAACAACCGTATCTACAGAAGCACTGGAGCGTCACATCGGAGCGGGCGAAGTGGGCTTCAAGTGTTTTTCCATCTTTGACATTAAATACCCAAATCCATGTTCCTCGGTCTGGGAATGTTTTGCAGATGGCGGTTTATCAGATGCCAGCCACAAAGTCTCCTGTTATTAAGTTTCTGAGAGCTTCCTAAGTGCTAATCCCACCGTTTGAGCAGTCAAAGCCTCCACACAGATAAGCTGTGTTTCAATTCCTCACTGTGACTAACGATTAAAAAAGAATGTGGGAGAGAATGTGATTCATCAAAACATTTTTATCCTTTTTAATGTTCAATGAAAATAATTGCCACCTTCATAAATTTAGATTAACAGAAACAACACGCAAAAAAAAAAGGATAAGATGTCTGTCGTCGCCTGTTTGCAGCTTTTGAATGTCAAAACAAGAAGACATTGCAAGCTGCTGTATTATTTAGATCTGTAAAAGAACATCCGATGGATTGTTTTCAGGGTTTTTAATGTCACTTGAACAAGGTTTGTGTTTTATTGATCAACCAGTAAATACTTGTAAAAGTCAAAATCCTTAATGTGGCTTTTATTTTGACACAACAGGAAATAAACGGCATTATAACGTGGTCAAAATATTCATATAACTAGAGAACCCAGTGGATGTATATATATAGATGTATGTAAATCTTTGATCTGGCACAAGTCCCCAGTGGTCCAATCTAAAAACATCTGTCCACATGTGTGTGTAGGCCTGTGGGTCCTTCACACAATACCTCAACCTCTCCACCGCTGATTGAACACCCAGAGGAACCCTGTGATGATTCTAATTCATACGTCTGACACCTGCAGCTCAGAGGAATAAGGAACGTACAGGGAGAAGCCCTTTGTTTCTCAGGCTGGCGTATTAGTAACAGACATTGATAAGGAATATAACGGAGAGACGCTTCATTCTGCCATCGACAGGAACATCTGCACACACACACACACACTCTTCGCTATAGACGGTTTGTGAAGCGACAGCAAATTTACCAAGAGATTGCTGTAAGTAAGGGTATTAAAAAGGTGTTGGCAGATACACAGCAAGTTAATAAAAAGTTTGCACATTCATGCAGCACCTCAGACACGCTGTGAGTCAGTTCAAACACTGCTTACTTACCTCTGCATAATTGCAAGTTATTTTCTAACCTATTCTTATCAGTATATGTGTGTGTGTGTGTGTGTGTGTGTGTGTTTGCATCACATAGAGGCATTTATGTGCTCAAATGAGCCCAGGGTCAAGTATTAATGAGTCAAACAGGACCTGCCTGGAGCTTACAAGTGTTTTGAAACAGCATTTATTTACACTGATTACTTGTGGATGGTGTGTGTGTGTGTGTGTGTGTGTGCTTGTGTGGTCGCGAGTGTGTTTGGTGGCATCGCCGCCACATCAGGAGACAATTCTTGGAAAATAGACCAAAAACAAACGGAGGCTTGAGAACAGAAAAGGGAGGAGAGTTGATCCAACAAGCCGCTGCTGAATGACAGCAGCATGTGGGGGCGCTTGATGAACTGTGTTTGGAAACTGGAGACGTGAACATGAATGTGCTTCTGTAACAGCCTCAACTATTCAGTGGGGATTCCAATGCTGCAAGGATTCGCTCCCATTCACCCGCAGCTGCACGGCTGACCTTGGTTACTGTTGATTTTCAGCATTTCATTTCCTCTCCAAAGGTGTTTGGTGGGGTGGAGGGCAGGGCTCACCGCACATACTGAGAAACTGGGACAACTATTATTACAAAACAAACTTTCTGCACTTCTGCCAATTTGAAATAAAAACAGCCGAAGCACACAGCTGAATTCAAGGACTGAATATGAAGAGCTTAAATAAATGCACACTGAACAGGCTCGGGGCGGACGTGGCTCAGGAGGTCGACCGGCTGTCCTTTAATCAGACGATCTCCAGTGTGAGCAGGAGACTGAGCCTGTCGTCGCTGCAGGAATGTGTGTGAACGTGTTGGCACCATGAGCCAAGAGTGTGTAACTGAAGCACCGTATATCTGCCCTATTTAAACTAAACTGCAACCACATGGACCAAACCACCAGAACTGGAAGGTGTGACAGTCCGTTACATGTCGCACCTGCAACCTCCATCTTTCTCCTCAGTTCACCCGCCTCAGTCAGCGCTACCACACCTGGAGCTGCTTCCATTCACCACAACCTTGGATGTATCTGGATATTAGGACATAAAAAGTCTGGGACCAGACATCCAACAGACTCGTCCTGCCAGAACTCCAGTAAAAAACGTCAGAGTAATGTCGGATGAATGGAGCAGATCATCTTGGAGGATTTACGCTGAACAAGTTGACACGTTAATGACGTTTCTATCATACGACCGGCATAAAAAAAAAATGGAGGAATACAATCAATCTCCCTCCGCCGAATGTAAGTACCAGTGTGTGAAAGCCAGACAGAAAAAGAGGAAATTAGAAATGCTTTTTTTTTTTGGGCTGAGGGGCCGTTCGGGGGAAAGCGGTGCAGTTCGGAGGTGCAGGCGGGGAATCGGTAACGAGCAGTTCAAGCCAAAGCAAATGAGAATTGATGTTTCTTTTTATAGCGTCTCTCCCTCTCGTCCTTCCTGCGCGCCTCCACAACATCTTGACACCTTGTAGCGCAACGTTACATCGACCATAGTGAGTAAAATAAAAGAGAAACAGACGCCGCATACGTCCTTTCCCTCCGTTTCTGCACAACATGCGAATAGAGAATCAGAGTGAGACAAATTGAGAGATTAGATCAATGCAATGGGTTGATTTAAATATGGTCTTCTTCTGTGGAAGGACATCACTGATAAGAGGAGCAATAGTTAAAGCACTGCTCCACAGGGGAATAGTAACTAAATATACACCCCGATGTTCTTATCTGATGCAACAAAGCAAAGAGACTGACTGAGTTTAGACTCGGTGAGGTGACTCACTTGATACACAAACACTCCAACTGAAGGATGATTTCAACGTTTGCTTTCATGTATTTGGAGAATGCAGCAATGTTGATGAACAACGTTCAAGAGAAGACTTGATGTTAACATCAATTTGGGGGTTACAATTAATTGGATCTACTTCCTGAGCAGCAGCACGCCCCTCCCGACGCGGATGTGTTTCTTTAACAGCCCCGGCACATCTAAAAGAGCAGAGTATATTGATTTCACCTTGACTTTGTGATAACGAATTCCTTTTTCTGTGGCTGTCGCTGCTGTTTCTTCTTCTCGTCATACAAAGTGAAAATATATGCAAAGATCCATATATGTTGCTGGGAAAAAGGCTTAAAGACTCTAAAACGTACGGAGGATAACTTTGACTTCCATGAATCTGAATTAAACGAGGTAAAACAACTGGTTAAGGCGGTCGGGGCTTCGGCTGGGGAAATTAATTCAGCGAGCGTCCCCTGGATGATGAAATATCTCCTTTAGCTGCCCTTGTCAGGACACGGAGCAATCAATGGCTACTATGATGCATCAGGGCTTTGAGGCTAGAGCAAATAAAATGTATGGATTATCTTCTTCCTGTCCCCCCCAGACCTGCAGGACCTGCAGGACCTGGCGTTTATCTCTCCGTCTGAAGGGCCACAGACAGTACGGGGACTTCCTGTTTCCCTACTAGCTTTTATTGAAATCAGCTCTGGGATATAGACGAATGATGCAGAAGCGATCCTTCGCCATCTGTACAATGCCGCTTGTCTCTCTTCCTCCCCCTCTATCTGCGCTCGTGGCAGCAGCGGTTTTGATGGATGACATTACCCAGGAGGGATTCAGCAGGCGGTATTACCGTGGAGCAGGTATTAGTATGGAGCCTTTCAGGCCCTTCGCAGCTCATCGATTTGGGCTGCGGAATGATCCGAACTTCCTGAAGGGGTCTTCAGAATCAGGGTACGAGCCCCGGGGAGACACTTTTCCAAGGCTCTGGCTCTTTATCATCCGGATTCATCCCTCCACCGTCTCCCTCCCTTCTGCTGTGTTGACGCTGACTCAGTCTTCGTCTCTTTCTTCCAGTTTACCACCGATGATGAAAAATATTACAGCCGTCATACAACAGATGGAGTCAATGATGTCAGTGAAGATGACAAATATCCCCACTTCAGCTTGTGGTCAGTGGATGAATTCTTGAGTGATTCATGGAGGCCGAGAGGACCTCTGTCCACCCATTTTCTAAACAGTTTCACCTCCATGTGGTGGTCAAGTGCCTAATTTTAAAAAATCCTCCCTCCGGGCATCCCTGAATTAATGGGTTCACTAAAATGGGACGATGGACTCAAACCCAGAAAGCAGAAGTCCTCCTGCCTGCAGCCACGGCTGCGGAACTAAAGTACTTTCTATTGTTTTGAATTTTAATGGAAAAAGGGAAATTATCACCACAATGATAGAGATACCAGGGAAAAACTAAAAACTCACAAGGCCTCATCAAATTAGACATGGGCAGTAATAACGATGAGAACAGGACGTCGCATCGCACACAAACACATCGGACACACCTACTGCAGTGTTGTGTTCAGCACTGCTGTATCGCTGCTGCCTCTGTTTCTAAGACGATTAGTTTCCAGACTCCCCGGCATCATTCCAGAGCTGTATGGATCTATTCACTGTTGACAAGCACAACCTTGTAATCCACTTAATGTTTAGACTGGAAGTGAAAAGACCCAAACTGCATGTGGCAAAACATGCGGCTAAGTTCAGTCAGAGACGCCTTTTCATTCCGTCGGGTCACCCGCTTCTTTTTTTTTTAAGCTTTTCTTGCGACAAAAATCAGTTGACTGAGTAAAGTTTCTCTAATCCACTTTCAGCAATCTCATATAGGTTGTCAGCAATCACTGTGCACACAAAGTTAATCTCTTCTTACTGATCTTAATTTGCAGGTGTAGAAATGTTTACCTGCGTGCACAAAACAAACACAACTTAAGTGATCTGTGTACACGGGAACACACAGCATGTAATGAACAGCACGTCCGCGTGGTGATTAATGTTTACACAGATTAACTCAACTCACAAGAATTATAATTGTATGTGGATCTTGATTGGAAGAGTCCTTCAGGAAGAGGAAGTGAACACAGTTGGGTCATGTAGGTATATTTAGCAGTGCAGCTCTGTTCTTGGACCTGCCTGCCCTTTCTTGAGCAAACATGGAACACCGTAGGCAGGGAGAGCAGCAGCGGGACTGCCAAACCGGGCACACGTCCATGCGCTTACTTGGAATAGCCAGCAGGTTGAGCTAGTTGTGCTGCTCCGTTGACCTTTATGAAAAAGTTAAGCATACTACAGTTTTGGAAATATATCCAGACATACACTATGATCATTTTCAACTAGTTGTAATCTCACAACTCCAAAATGTGGGATTTTGGACTCCCGTCGTAGGTGGAGAAAAAATCTTTTGGTGTCTAAAACCATGAGATGACCTATTCCCCAAACTTCCACTAGAGGGCGACTGTTTAAAGCCCAGACTGTAGGTATGTACAGTATGAGTACCTTAAAACCATGTAATACTCAACTGTCAGTCGATGTAAACTACTGTAACCGGCCGGTCCATGGGTACGCCCCTCAGTGTGTCAGTGTTCCATGCAGGAGATGAAGAGTGTTCCTGAGCTCACCTCTTCCTCTCCAGCTGCTGCGAGTTTCTGTTTCAGGGTCCATTTTTGCAACATGCTTTGTTTATCTATTCCCCGCTGCTTCCCAGGTTAAGTGTGTGCGGACAGCCGAGGAAACCCTTTTGTTTTCTTTATTAATGGACTAATGAATTGAGTTATTCAGCGGTGCAGTGACTCACATTGTTCCTCTTGCTGCAGACTTAATAAAGCCAATGCTGCCTTGTATTGTAGCGCTCGCTTTACTTTGAATCTACTTTGTTAGCTTTAGCCGCCTTTATTGTGGTATTGCATTTATTTAGTTTGTTTATTTCTGGCTGCTACTTAGTATACGATTGAAGTGTACTAATTTACTGGCTGTGTATATTTGGATTGACAGTTTGCAGTAATTAACTTGGCTGCTCAGCTCAGCTCAGTGAGGTATTGTATTTGTTATTGACTCTATGGATTAGTTGCACTCACTTCAGGTCAGTAAGAGTTGTTTACTGTATTAACCTTCATGTTATCTTCGGGGTCAATTAGACCCCACCAAGGACCTCAGTAGTGATGTCTGGGCCCTTGTTGCAAGCACCATCTTATGTGTTGCTGCTCTTTCTGCCGCTAAAAAGCCATCAAGTGAGCATCGGTAACAAACCTGTGTGGATGTCTTGTGTTTCGTAACGTGCTGAACTAGAGATGTAATACCATCGTAGTTTCAAAGAATACGTTGCACCAGACCTTTTGATTTGATGAACATATCCTAGCTATGTAATCCCTCCTGGAGGCAACGCCAGATGAAATCCGCTGCCAACAGCACCACCTCAACGCCGGAGGTGATGTCGACATGGAGGGCTGGAAATGTAGCAGGTACGTTACTGAAGTTGTTAGTTTAGCATTAATCCTGTTTTAAAAAAGGTGTCTTCTTTCTTACAATAGGGGTTTTATTTGACAACCACATTGTACCTTTAAAGAAACGAAGGAAAGATCCCGCCCTCTCCTCAGTCACCTATTCCCAAAACTTCCACTAGAGGGCGACTGTTTAAAGCCCAGACTGTAGGTAGTAGGTGGAGGTGGAGGTGTGGAAAGATCCCGCCCTCTCCTCAGTCAGGTTATTTTCCCTCCGTACTAAATGTATACAGATGTAAACGTCTGCTACTTTTTTTCACGCCATCATTTATAACCACGACCGATATTTTGCGAGCAGATTTAATTATTTTGAAGAAAATGACCTGCTGTTGTAAAGTAAAATAAAAAACACACGTGTCTAACATTAGTTTAAAAAGTAAGATTAAAGCAAACTTCTTGTCCGGCATCTCTTAGCGAGGCCTTCATCGGGGAGCATCTGTGCATATCCGTGCAGTGTAATAACCTCACCAATCTTAATCAATGATATGACAACCACCCACTGATTGTCTTTTGCTTCACCAAAAAATGCAAACACCTCAGTGTCCGTGTCTTTGTTCGTCTCCCAGGGTGCAGTCGGTCTGACGGAGGGTGTTTTACAGCGAGACGGGGGCCCAACAGATGCCGTGGGATCCCTTACTAAACAAGTTAGAAAAAAAAGGCAACGCTCCTGTGGTCTGATTAGAAGAGCCACAGGCGAGCACAGCAAAGGGACTTAATTAAAACTCATCTAGATGGAAAATGCAGTAAAAAAAAAAAAAAAAGAAAGAAAAAAGCCATTTTGCTCGGGTGCTGCTGGCAACTCCCGGGTCAGAGAAGACGTACCTAATCATAGTGTTACGATGGGGGTGTAAAGATGAGCTCACTAGCCAACTGACTAATGTAGATTGAAAAATGAACACAATTTGCATTTGCCGCCTGGGTTACAGCCGGCTGCAAACATGGTTACGCCTCATTGGACGGACCTCTTACTCCTCTCTCTCTCTCTCATCATCTTCCATCCAACTGCCTCCTCGTCGGCACGGACGACCGAAGTAAATACACATGAATACATTATCATGGATGCAACAATAGTTAGAGCGCGCCTCCATCAGAACGAAGGAGTCTCTTCTCAATCCACCGCATTCAATGTTTTCTTTTCATCCCGCCATCTACTCAGGCATCTAAACGACAGCGCACCACGGCAATGATGCCTCGTATCAAACACTCATTAAAAATAATGAGATGGCCATCTTCACCGCCTGTTACTTGAAAACAATCCATAACACACAGGGGGCCCCTGGTGGAGGCTGAGCAGGAGGCCGAGCCGAGAGGCAGAGGGACTTAAGAAAACGGTTCATTTCTGATATACAACCAAAAGATTTACTAAGTGAAGACTTAGTCCGGGAAAAGTCTTTGGCATTGCTGTTGTGTTTGTTATTCTCCAGTGAGATACAAAGTCGCTGTTTTTTAATGGCTTCTTTCAGCTTCACATTCATTACATGGTCCGTGCACTCAGCATGGAAACATTTTGTTCATAATGGCCAATGACTTTGTTTCGGGGCAGGTTTTTTCTTTTTTTTTTTTTTCTTCCCCCGATAAGTAAAACAGGATTTCTTTGTGACTCTGTAATTCGGAAGGTTTGTCTGCATGCAGAGCATATCGGGCGGAAAAATGAAATTGTTTGTTATTCATCTTCTGGGTTCTGTGAAAATGAATCAAATATTTTTTAATGGAAATGGAAAAATATCATCTGTGATTCCGTTTGCGCTCCGGCACGGGGAGGGGATTCATTAACGTGTGTTTGTTGTGTTGCCACGGTGAACCAGTCATCACCAGAACTAACACCTTCCCTGTGTATCTCAACCATTGATTAGTGACTTCAGTAACCACAGTTTATTGCTGTTATCTGATTCCACAAATTGTGTGTATGTGTGTAGTGTGTGTATGATAATCCAGACATAGTTCTGGTCCATTCATTGGACAAACACTGTGATGTCATCAGTGACCATGATCACACCGTCTTGTATAAACAGGTGCTATATATCAGATATACACAGAGGTGCTATAAAGGCGTCCTTACAATAAACGTTATGTACTCGGTCATCCTCCAGCAGCTTCCTCTGCTTATACAGATTGCTTTCTTTTTTTTAAGAGTTCCTGATCGGTATGTGAATTTAATAGTGTTGCAGCTCTTGCATTTGTGTTTAATTAACACGTCTAATCTCTGGTTTGCTCAGCTTTCACACTGAGCTGATTCTTGAAGTTTTCACCGGCATGTCGGGACGAACCTCAAACACATTTTGAACGATGAGAGTCGACGATGTTCTCGCAAGAAAAATGTGCGCACGCCAACTACAGTATGGGGCGATCTCATCAATAAACATACTTATCGGGCAAATCACTTCTGGTACTGGATGTAAATGATATTATATACGTGGATCAGAGTCTGACAGGCGCTGTGACAGACTCTCCTGAGGGGTTTGTCCTTCGCAGCTAACGAGCGCGCCGCACGGCTGTTTATAATGTGCCGAGTTGTGCGATATCATTTCATGGATTGATTGTTCCACGTTGGAGAGAGAATGCCACGCCGGTTAGTAAAGTGACATGTCTGCCTGTCTTGTAAAAATGTAAAATTAACAGTTCCAACATTTCCCCCCCGGGGACACACGGTTTTAGCCCACACGTTCTAACGCTATCACCAGAATAACGTATCCAAGGCTCCTTTCATGAATTATCTCCGATGTCGCCCACATTGAGAAACAATTTACAGTCTGTCATAGATAATGGCTCGGGCGAAACCACCCAGGCTCCCGCTCTCCCCTCCCAGTCTCATAATTTCAAGGAAGTAAGACGGAGTGGGTCTTAACAGTTTTATAGATTAATATCAAGAGTTAATCACGGCCGCGAGGATATTTTCAGCAAAAGTGGTCCTCAAATGATCTGCACACTTCTTGTATGGAGCCTCTGTGCAAAACAATGTGCTGGTCCGGTGAAGGACACTTCTAGAAGTTCTACCAGTGTTGATTAATCGTGTCAAACTGATTAATCGTTTTATCTCAAAAGTACTGACTGAGGGTCAAGGAGAGACCAGAAATTAAAAACATTTTGCGTAGTCTCGCAA
The DNA here is from genome assembly GCA_901007825.1 of Macroramphosus scolopax. Classification (NCBI taxonomy): domain Eukaryota; kingdom Metazoa; phylum Chordata; class Actinopteri; order Syngnathiformes; family Centriscidae; genus Macroramphosus; species Macroramphosus scolopax. The sequence continues at coordinate 22,555 of CAAKHC010010551.1, forward strand.
ATGCCAATACAACAGACAGAATACAGAAGGCTGATGTGTGCTGTGTTATTACAAGGAACTGCGTGTGAAGACACCTTATAGTTCCACACTGAATCTACATGGAGAAAGAAATAACACGTATTATATAAAAAGCAAATTCACTAAAAATGTGCTAAAAGCAAATTCGTCTAAGTGGTGAAGTCTCAGTAACAGAACCATTGATGTGTGAAATAATTGATTTAATTATCTTTCCAGTGTTGCACCTTGACAAGGTTTCACTTCTTAGTATTGGAGCCCAGAAGTTGACGTCGGTGTCCATCCACCGGTACCGTTACTGGAGGCTGACTGCAGCCGGCTGCTGATGAAGTCAACCAGAACCGCCGGGTCCTGGTAGCTTTGCAACGAGTGTCCCGTTGCATTAAGTACTTCAGATGTCTCTCACTTACAGTATGTGAAACCGGGCCTACTGCCAAGCAGTGATTCGATGCCTCCACACACACACACACACGGGTGTGTGCGCTCCATGATGGTTGTTTTTTTCCCCCACTGACCTGGAAGTACATTGAGCATGATCCAAATTATAAATATTTGAAGGGATTTTGCAAAAAGGAATTTTGTAGCACGTCCCTTCCTTAAAAGAAAACAGAGATTAAATAAAAACAATCCTCGTACCACCCAACTCAGTCCCCTTAACGATTTCTATCCCTCATTGTTAATGTTTAGAAGTTACTGACCTCATTGACCTAACACGTGTTTCATCACCATTTAATTCATTTATGTTCATTCATTTTCAGTTCACTTAATATCTCAAATCACTTTTTATCATCATCGTCTTCCAGTGACTGAGTGGGACTGCTGGTGACACGTGGATCAAACGGTGGACGTTCCACGAGCCGTCATGGTAATCTGTAATCCTTTTCAAAACCAAGGAAGAAGATATATGTGTATCATATAAGCCTTTTACTGCAGGGTGTACAGCCACCGTGAGTCTGTGCAGCTGTAGATTCATCCCGTGTTTCTCCTGAGATGTTCGGGGCCTTAATCATTTACCTGTTGTAACATTTCCATTTCCTCTGATGGGGCAGAA
>CAAKHC010010552.1:0-17944 GCA_901007825.1 Macroramphosus scolopax
TAGCAACCATTTCCAATATGCTTCCACACACGGATCCACATTCTGTTTATCACACAAACACACACTAGCGGCTCCTGACGCACGCACCGGCAAACACACACACACGCTAATGGACTGTTATTAAAGACATGCATCACACCGCGCCGCGCCGCGCGGCGACCGCACACAAAGCCGCACGTGCATCTGTACATCGCTTACACGCTAATGGGATAATGATCTCCAGCGGTATCATGTAGCGGAAAAGACACAGTTACACGGCGAGGCGACAGTTACACAAACACACGCCCACACTGATGGCACCCGAAAAAAAAAACAACCTTTCAGACACTTCACACACAGTCGACCTTATTTTTTTTATCACAACATCCATGACATTTCCGGCGGAGGGATACGAAGGGATTATTGTCCCCTCTCCATAGATTGCCTGGCCTTTTGTCACGGTGTAAAGGTTCCCCGGCGCCGCGTGATTGACAGGTGTCACCGCGCGGTGCGGGGGGGGAACAATGGCGAGCCAGGAGCTAACCTTTAGCCTCCCGCTCCGGCCAGCATCACGAGCTACAAACTTCCTCTCAAGGGAAGAACTTTTAACTCCGTATGTTTGCATGGAGTCCATCCTTAGAGGGGCAGAAGTAGTTCTTAACATCTTGACATCTTAAATATTTGCGAGATCCCACTGTCGCCTACAGACGAGGCTGAATGAAATACGCTTTTAAATGACCTGTAGGTGCCTCGGCGCTCAATAGGGGATGACAGGGAACAAATGAACTGAGCACATTAACATAACATATGGCGTACGCTTTTAACCAGAGTGCTTTCCAGAGCCATCTTAACGTGGGTGGGCCCCCGTCGGGAATCAAACAGAGCTAGCACGCTCATGACCTCATTGATATATTCAGTGTTTGTGTCCTCGTTTAAAAGGAAGTTCATAAACGCTCTTATTGAGCATCGCGGGAAGACCTTACATGGGCGTGTGATGCATGCAAGAACACACACACACACACACACACTCCTGAATCTTTCTCAGTTATGCTGCAATTCAAGCCTTTTGTTTTATAAACAATTTGTCAGTGATGCATCGGATGTCAGCTCTAATTCGATTGTCTGTGAAATGTGTATGGAGGTGGCTGCTCGGCTCCCCGTCTGCACAACCAGCAGATATTCTTCCATCTCTTTCCCCTGCAGGTGTGTGTGCATGTGCATCTGAGTGTGTGTGTGTGACCACGGAGGAGCACTCCTTAAGGGTTTGCAATTACATCTAAACGGCATAATCGGACATGATGGATGGCTGTTGCCTTTCCACCATGTCTAGACCTCGGCTCCACCAGCGCAACGAGGTTATAGGCGAGCGAAACGATGAAAGATTTAATAGTTTTGTTCTGCTTCGCTTTTTTTTTGTTGAATTTCCCACAACACTATGGGAACGCTTCCGCCCAAGATCACACGGCGATCACACTTTACTCCGCCGTTTAACAGCTAACTGGGAAACGATTTAGCCCTCCGGCGTCTTTGAAATCTTTATAATGCAAACGTTAGGAATCATTATCAGCTTCCGAAAGCTTGAAAACTACAATATGGTGCCATTGCATGCCTTGTTCTGGTCGATAGGGGGCACTGTTGCACCAAAGGTTCTACCACTGCACAGCTTTGAATGTGCAGCAGGGTGGAGAGAAGTAAATCCTAAGTACAATTAAGTAAGTACAGGGTGGAAGGTAGAAAGAGAGGTATGTCGCCCCGCTTCCCGAAGCTTGGCTCTTCCTTACCCCTGCTTAGTGCTCTGCAGCACCGAGCCAGAGGAGACGGGACGACATGGTTTATTGCAACTGCAAATTAAGGCCTTGAAGATGCCAAAAGGATAAATTTATGACCCGGGGTAAGATGTTAAATGGACAAAATGATTTTCCTGTGACAGTTTCTTGCAAAAGGCTCCTGCAATTATTGGATTGCATCCTTTGACTTTAATTGAAATGAGAGCAGCGGTTCTGCATGAAGGTGCAGGGGACTGTGCAGCCACCGAGCCGGGTGGCACGGAGAGAAGAAGGAGTGGTAGCTTTGTCATCTTTTCATGGGGTGAAAAGTGAAAGAAGAAGCTGCCGGTAAATGTGAGGTGAACACAGACATCTTCCTTACAGAAGCAAAGATGAATGAGGTTAGTCAGGAGCTGTCGCCTCTCGCGTCGTCACCGCGACGACGACGAGGGGTAGCAGGAACACGGAGCACGGGGGAGATATTTCGGTAATGCAACAACTACACTCTCATGTTTCCTTGCTTTCCTGTCAAGTGAATCTTTGATTGTGCTTGTTCATCTTGATGCCGTGACATCACCGAGCTGGCAGCGGCACCCGACTTTCCCATGAGAGCCTCATTACCCACAATCCCAGAGGTTGACAACAGGGCTGGCATCGGTTGGAACGTCACAGTCTCTCTCTTTCTGCTTTGCTGATCAGGCAGGCGAAGCTGTCAGTCGGGAGCATCAGACAGATGTTCAGAGAGGATAAAAACAACTCAGGAATAGACACAACTCCGGGTTTCTGAGCGATGCTGATGTGTGAGAGTAAATAGAAGAGAGGAGCGTCCGCCCCTCGCGCAGCTTAGCCCAGCTCGACTTGAAATGAGCTCTAACCCGGCCCCTGAACCTGAACTAAAGATGCTTCCCACCTGCACGCTGATCACATTAATCACAGCCCTTTGATCAGACTCCTATTCTCCCAGACACGACCGGCGTGCACTTGATTTACCAGCCTTACAAGATGAGGAAGACCTGCGCGAGGCAGGGTGTAGATGGGAAACAGGCGGCCTCATCTCTTTGTTGTTTTATTTCCGCTGCTGCGGCAGCTGAGCTCAACAAAGGCGCTGCGAGGAGGAAGTTTCCCTCAGGCGCATGCAGCGGCCGCACACTTTCAGCAAACTTAAATTACATATTTCACACATAAAGCCGTCTGACCAGCTCCGTCCTGACGCTATTTGACTCGAAGGATCAAACAAAAGCGGGCTGCTCCCCTCCTGCAGCAGGATCTGCAGCCAGCCATTAAAACGCCAATATGATCGCTGGAAACACGGCAGAAACAAATGACTTAGTGGAATAGCTGCTGGCAGAGGAATCATTCTTGCTGTAATGTCGGCAGCTCGCAGATCTGACAGTGAAAAACCGAATTGAGAGGAAAAGTAGTTACCCCCCAACCCCTCCTCGTCTCTGCCTCTGACATTCAGGGAGATATTTACCTTGCAAAGATCTTGACATTTCGCCGTGCGCTCTATTAACATCCTGAAATATGAATAAGAGTGCAGAGGGGAGAGGAGCCCTGCGGAGCTTTTGTTAACAGCTATTGATTGATATTGTGCCGGGAGAGCGAGTGGCGGCCGTGGGGGGGCTGATCGTCTGTTAACCTCGTCAAAAGATCTTCGGCTGCTACCTCGAACCGGCCGGGGGCGCACAAAGTGGTCATCACAGAGTCTGTGCTGCGCTCATCAAAGCTACAATCCGGCCCACAGGACGGCTCACGTGCCGCTCCGACGATGTTCGACGTGTGAATCAATACGCGGCGACTAGCCGCGGCGGTTATCGGCGTGAGGCCGGGACGGCTAACTGAAATCTTTGAGGGAAGGTCAGCGTCTTATGTGCACAGGTCAGTTTGAACAGACTCCGAGGGGAGGAAGACGAGCTCTGTTGTTTGCACCTTGTTCTCCTGATTCATTCTATGAAAGCAACGCTAACGTAGCACTCTGCTATGTTAGCTAACGTAGCACTCTGCTATGTTAGCTAACGTAGCACTCTGCTATGTTAGCTAATGTAGCAGAGTGAGAGATTGGGTGCCCACATTAATACTTTTTATTTTAATGATATTTAATTGGTCTAATCTCCCCTCTCTGATTCTAAAAGTGTCGGTTAAAATAATTGCAAGAGCCGGTTTTAAACGGAAGACGAATGTCCGACTGCGTCTGCCGCTGAGTCAATGCTTAACTACAGTTTGAAGCCGCGCGGCTCCTTGATTGGTCGCCATCCGTCATATTAATTTAATGCGTAATGACTTTAAGCGTGGACGGGAAACTGACTGGGACGTTTCCTCCTCATGACACTATATTGCTTTTCTTCAGAATAACATCAGAGGGGAGCGACAGGAAAACAAAACAAATTTCCCGCCTAAAGCAACACTGAATAAATCGGAGTAATGAGTGAGCGTGGATTACGATAAGGTTTGTTTTCCTGTTGTCCCCTCAAGCTCAGTCTTTTGTATGTTGATGATTTATATATTTGTTCAACCATAGATGCTAAAAACTGTGATGGTGGGCGGGTTGGGTCAAAGGTCAAACACTTAAGTCAAGCTGTGCTAATGAGCTTGAATCACGCCGCCGTACCTCCTACGCACTGTTGACTCACAGGCGCTTATCGATTTTTCTTTTGGCTCGGACAAGCCGCCCCCCCCCCCGACACACACACACACACACACACACACACACGTAACAACCTTTCACACTCATCTTTTTCTCCATGCCTCTTTCATCTCTTAATGTTCCGCTGACCTTTACTTCCTCCGTTTCACCTGGAAACTTTCTCCAAACGTGGCAGGGCCTTTGATTCCTCCGAGGTCGGCTCGCTCTCGACGCCCCCGAGAGGATATCAGATAACGAAAAAAAAAAGAAAAGCTGCTGATTCAGTACTTGGAACCGACAGCGTGCTCAATCTGCGATTACCTGGAGGGCAGCTGGTCTGGAAGTAATCAAGCAAGAAGCTCAGCGGCGGCGGTGACACTGATTCTGCAGAGTCCCTTTACTACAAACTTATAACTTCCACAACTCACCTGTATATTGATATATACCTGTGTGTGTGTGTGTGTGTGTGTGTGTGTGTGTGTGTGTGTGTGTGTGTGTGTGTGTCCGAGTGTCTGCACACAACATCCATGTGCTCCCAAATCCAGCTTTATAGGGAATAATCCAATGACAGCCAATTTGCTGCAGGGATGTACCTTCTTCTTTCATTCTTTATTTATCTGCTGCCTCTGCTTTTACAAGGCAATTTGTTAGGTGGCCGGCTGTAGGAGGGGAAGCATTAACCCAGACCCCCATTACCATAACACCACCCGCACACAGACGCTCACTTCTCCCTCCGTCCCTTCGCCCGATCATCCTTTTTACGATTTAAGCTGGCTTCCCCCAAAAAAAAAAGAAAAAAAGAAGGGGGTCCAGTGTAATCATGAAAGTGTCACATTTCCGCTGAGAGAAGAGGAAGCGGTGCCTTCAGGGTCACTCTTCCCTCTCACTTCTATTCTCTTCTTTACCCATCCTCACCTTTTCCACCCTCCATCTCTTCATCCCTCTCACTTTTTTTTTTATCCCAATGTGCTTCCCTCCTCTTCGCTCTCGCCTCTCTTCTCATTCACCTGATTTCATCCCCTCTTTCTCTTCCGTTCCTCCCCAGTCTTATTACGCCTCCACCTCTCTCTCTCTCTCTCTCTCTCTCTCTCTGACAGTGGTTCAATAAGCAGCGCCTCCAGAGTGGTCCTGCTCAGTCAGTGGCCAATTACCCGGCCACACTGCCGATCCTCTGGGACGGACAGGATTAGCAGGATCTGTCGTCTGACCGGTCACACACACACACACACACACACACACACACACACACACGCACACACACACACACTCAGCCTCGGACACCTGTCACTTAGACACGGACAGACAACCTGTGTGTTCTTTTTTGTCCCTGGTTAAAATATATATAGATGAAAGCTCAGTGCGCCTCCATCTTTTTCATCCTCCGGGCAATTTGACAGGCCAGTGGAGACGAGCACGGATGTAACCGGTGGCCGCGCCGCGCACTCACCGCGTGCACCGGTGGAGCAGCTTTGAGGAGGATTTGACCTCACCTGGAGCAGGTTTCTGCAGCTTCACGCCCGAAGCACTGCAGTGTGTGAGAAAACAGCAACAGGAACTTCTACTTCCCTCCGGGCTCGACTTCTTCCTTCTTTACAAGCGCTTCACTTCTGCTCAGCGTTGGCGTGGTGCACACACTCTCATGAACATCGGACGCGCTGCAGAACTGTGCAGGTCGCACCAGACATCGATAATCCGACCAGAAGCACCTTCAAGTGTTTGATTGTTGCTGCTATTAATGTTAATGCGATGCAGGCTCTTGCTTGCAAATGACAAAATAAACAAAGTAATTCCCGTTTTTTTACAAGCTGCATATCTTCTGAACATAATGACTCCGTCTTCAGACCCGGTTCTAAGATCCGTCCTGAGGGATCCGATCGAAGGTTCATGAGATCCGATCACTGTGACTGGATTCCGAGGTGGTCCGGGCCCCGTCGAAGGACCACCCGCTGTGTGAGAGGAAGTACGTACTGATTCGAGGACGCCGTATATCTGGAGCTTTTTTTTTCCGATCTTTAATCAAGAGCGTGATCTTTCAATTTCAGAGCGTCACTTATTGATTTCATGTTTCCCCCTCAATGACCTCACACTCACACGCCTTCGTCCCCCTGAGCTGCCACGTCTTCCTCACCACAAAACAGCTCTGGACTCCGGCCGTACAGAGTTCAGAGCTCTGATTTCCTCCGGCCTTGACAGGAATAGATTTCTATTTCATATAAAATGCTTCTTTAAACAGTCGATACTTTTGTGGTTGACACAATACCTAAGCCGCCGTAGCTCGTTCTTCATCCCAGATGTGATCGCGGTCTTCGGCCTACATTATTCATGCCCCCTAAACCTTCCCAATAAACAACGCCGGTGTGGTTATTGTAACGTTCTGTCATGACTCCAGCATTGCCAGCTCGGCTGTGCTTGAACAAATCCCCCCCGGATCCGGCGACGGGTCCGTCGTTCAGACACACACTCGCTGCAGAGCCCAGCTTTGTTCAAACCCGTTGAACTTCATTCGGGATTCCGGTCAGGATCCAAGAGTTTCCCAGGATACCGAACATGTCAGGCTGAGTTCGGGAGGCCGAGCCCGGTGCCAGGATGGAGTGGCGGAGGGGTGAGCCAGCGGTTTTTATGTGGTCAAACAATAGCTCCTCATCATAGGGCAGATTTCCAGGTCACTTACTTTCCGACTTGTTTTGAATGCGGCCTGCGACTCCGTGGCACCGCGAGGTCACGACTCTCCGAACGAGCCACAAGAACTCTGCACTGGCTGAACATGAAGGGAGCTAAATGACGATGGCAGCAGCCCGAGCTGGTGGAGAGGAGGAGGAGGACAGGATGTGGGGAAGAGAGCACAGGCCTTAAAAAATAATTTGTAGTTTAGTCTAGCATCACGACAGCACGTCCCATGTCGGATGGGATGCTGCACCTGCTGCAAGGAGGTCACGCCACAATGTCCTCCTCCATATGCAGACGTCAGCACAGTCACTCCTCTGCTCTTCATCATTACTTGCGGTAGATAATCCCCCCCCACCTCCTCCCTCTCGGATTGTTCCCCAACTGGAAATGATCTGAGGAAGAGCTTCCCCTGTTTCAAAATCCCCCCCCTTTCTGAACTTATCCGCGTCCAAGGCCGGCTTATCCAGCCACTTCAAAGGACCCGGAGCCCGTGTGTGTGTTACACCGGGGCCGCGGCGACCACTGGCGAGCTCCTTCCACGGGCGGAGGCGGCGAGCGACGTCGTCTAATCTCAGCCCCGCGGAGGAAGGCTTTCAAGTGAAAGCTGCCGTTTCCCCTCTCCGGTTAGGGGAAAAAGAAATCCTGCAGGGTTGCAGCAGGTAAGTGGCCCCCCCCCGCCTCCGTCACCGCGAGGCCCCCACGGAGAGGATTGTCCACAACTTGATGTATTTTTGACGTCAAAGCAAACCGTGTGTTAATCCGTCGTGTTACCTTCCGAAAGTAATTTAAAGTAGTTTCTTGTCGAGGAAAGTTACAGAGAACATAATATCATCGTTCTATTATTGGACGTCCTCACTCTCTGACACCCTCTCATCTCTGATCGGTTTATCGCTCATGAGAAAGAACAGTGCAGCGAGTGGAAGCCAAACAACTTCAAAATTACTATCATTCCCCAGCTCTCCTCTGGAGAGGCTCTTTGTGATATTGACAGAATCAAAGAGGCGTCTCGGAGTAATTAAGTAAATTACGGCTCTTTAGAATTGTAGACCTGCTTTGAGAATCTGCGCTGTATGGATTCCTGTCTAATTACAAACGAGAGCTGGACATAAATAGCTTTTTCTTTCATCCTCGGCCCATAAATGAAGCTGCTGTGAGCCCGGACTCGGCCCTTCAATCGACCTGAGAGCCAACAGAGGGGGCCAAGTGTTTATTTCCATGCTTGTGGTTACGAGCTCCGACTGCATCCCTCCGTCCAGATTTCTTCTGTTTCGTTGGGAAAGTGCAGTTCGAAATAGATGTTATTGAGCCGAGAAGGAACACACGGACGTGGGATCAGAGACGATTGATGGAAACACGGTTGCACTCGGCCTTGACTTCGAGATCCGAAGCGGGTCTTTTTAGGAATATCGACTCGCACCTGTGAAATTAGCTCCGAGATCAACATTACGTGAGGTACAACACAGTATTAGAAGCTGCTGATTAGAGGGTGGAAGAGCAGAAGTGAAACTGACGGTGAATTAACAATCACTTTAGCGGGACATTAGCACCCGGCCAGCTGGTAAGTGAACGCACTTACAAATCAATAATCGCAATCGGGCGAACTATAGATATAAAATAAGGGGATGAAACAGAGTCTTCATGTTCACACTGATGAAACCGCTGGACATTTATCAGCTGTCTCCCTGGTAACCTACTTGGACGTATCACTTACCTAAAGTAAGTCAATGCAGCTTTGATTAGCAGCAGCGGCTTTTATCTCGTTGATAAGGAGAGTACCGCACTACTTGTAACAGTATTTAAAGGGAGCGTCAGACCAGCCGCGGCAGGTCACTGGCAGCGCTGCAAACAGCGGTAAGTCAGAAGTGATTCGAGCTTCCGGCTGAACTCACAGCGGTTGTGTTCAAATGCGGTTGTTAACAGCCGGCGTTACACCGACTGAGTGACAAGCGCCGGTGAGGATCTGGCCTCGTCTTTTCCCTCTCCTTGTACTCATCTGTCAACCTCATCTTTGGTCTTTTGGCTCCCGCCGTGATGCCCCTCCCTGAGGATTCTGAGCTCCTTCCCAGCGCCATAAAGCATCACTCTGTTTTCCTGCCCAGTCAACCCGAGATACATAATGACAGAACAGACGTTCGGGGTCGGAGTGAATGAAAGAGCCACGGCCACGCCCCCTTTTTTTACAAGTCAATGCACAATCCAATTCTTCTGAAGCTATTTAAATCTAAAAACAGCTTCATTATGTTGCTTTAACTGGAGAACATGTTGCCTGTGAACATGACAGAGCTCCCGAATAAGGAAGGAATAAGCTGGATGTCCTCCTCGGTCGGCTCAGCCCTGGAAACAAAACACAGAATTAAACAACCTGGCGGATTCATTTATTCAGCAACAATGAATTTATCATTAAATATGCTGTTTATGGATTTACTAGTGCTGCACTAAACAATGTTCACAGCGCCGCAGCCTCTCTATTAATACTCTGCCCAGAATCAGGAGGTATGTAAATCTCCTCCACCCAAAAAGCAGGGCGCCAATCAAATAGCGCGGTCGCCATGGCAATGGCTCTCCCAAATGAAACGGTGGAGCAGCTCGCGCTGCCGTCGCTGCTGGGTGGTGTCTGTCAAAACCACAGTCATTACCTGTTCCCCCGGTCCCTTTGTATCGCAGGTAATCACGGGCTATTCAGAGGAGGCAGAAAGCAGGGCGCCTCTTCTCCCCGAGAAAGTGATCGAACGCGGATTTGAAAGAAAACCCAGCGTGACGCTTTCCCCCCCCCCCCCGTGACAAGTTCAGACCACTTTCTCCTTCTCCCTCCTCCTCCTCCTCGTCATCGATCGGGGCTCCTTTCACCACTGCAAAATCAGGTCCGGGCCGGTCAAGTGAAGGAACACGCCCAGTCTCAGGCTGCTCCTCATCGCCAGAACCTCCACTAATGGAGGAAGATTCAGATATGGGTTTAAAAAAGCTCAACAAAAGTCGTTTCTTCAGCATCATCTTCCCCCCAAAAAACACCCTGAGTCACTGTGACCGGGGTGTAACAGGGTGACGGGGCTCAATTTCCTCCAATCTTTATCAAGGTGTCATTCCTGATTGGCTCTTATCTCTGACATTTATAACGACTCTCCCGTCTCCCCGAGCTCCGGCCGGCGCGATGGGAACATCTTTGCGGGATGCTCAAAGCCAGCTTTTACTCCCTTTCGACCCACTTCCCGCATGCAAATCAAAGGCCCGGATCAATCTGGGATTGTCTGATGAACTAATTACGCGGTAATTGTTCTGGTCTAGACCGCAGATCCATCGAACGAGAGTGGCTCTTTGTGTCCCTCCCGTGCTGATTGAGAATGATAATTGGGTGTTTTGATTGGCGGAGGGGTCAGTTTGATCTTTTATCACACACACACACTGCATTCCCACACTCATCCGCTAATGAAAGCCGGAGACAAATCCATCTGCAGCCCGACTGTAAGCCGGTATGGAAACCTTTAAACAGGTTGCAGGAGGTTGAGTGAAGCAGGTCTTCAATGCATTTTCAATTAGCGAATTTGCATAACTTAATTGAGTGTGTTTGGTCTATGGATTATCATTCTCATCCCCACGAGCGCGCGCCGAAGAGGGGTGACGGCGGCGACCTCACACTCCACAGACGAGGACCAGCGGACATGCAGCTCTGAACACAACGCAGCAGCTGAGAGTGTTGATGTTTTCTCTCTCTCTCTCTCTCTTTCGCGGCCTTCACCTCACTTTATTTCTTCCCGGCTTCAAATGAAAAGCCCAATCATAACAACTCGTACCTTTAATCCAGACGATCCGACCGGGGGTCGAGTGACGGCGGCTCTTTGAAGCCCGGTTGGAGAGTTAACGACCTTCCGGTGTTATTACAGTAAACCTCTCTGCGCTCTCTGACTCGTCGCCCTTTGACCTCTGACGCCACATTCAATCCAACGGCCCCTCCTGCAGGTAATAGAATCCAGGTTGTTCAACATGCAGCGGCGCCACTGACCACAGATTAAAGCCGGTGTTAAACGGGGTCAAAGGTCACGTCCACAGGGTCATATATATATATGGAAGTAGTGCTTGCTGTGAGGTTAATACACGAGAAGAAGTTCCTCGAGGTAGAGGATGACATCACTGGGACTTTTAGGAGCTGCAGACGGAGAGAAAACTGCCATTTTTAGAGCCATTAAACTATTTAGATACGTGGCCGCCTCTGCTCTCTCTTTCATTCCCCTTGTAAGCGTTTAAGTCTCACTCAGGCCGCCGTTCTCACATCACTTTTCCCACCCATTGTCTGTTTGCTTTTGTTGCAAATATAGCCCCGTAATTGTCCAGATTCGTGTTCGCCCGTCTCTCTCTCGCTCTGTGATTAGGTGGCGAATGAGGTTATGCGGCTGTTTCCATGGTTTCAAGGCAACGCGCCTCTAAAAAAGATCTCCCGCGAAGCCGCAGACCGGCGCGGTGTAATGAACTTAAATTACTTTAGTGCGAATGTAAATTTTAATTAGCCGGGGACTGTCTCCGACTGAAGGAAGGGGAAGAGGAGAAGGTGGTGAGGGAACAAGCGAGGGGGTGAAAGAAAGGCTGGAAAAACAGGGTTTACGTGCCAGAGTGCTAATTTGATCCATTAAAGGCTGTTTGCGTATGTGCGAGGGAGAGAGAGAGTGTGATGTGCTACCTGCCTGGTGAATATAAAGTCTCATTCTCACCCGTCAAGGAGAGCGGCGCGAGTGTGAGAGTTGTGTCTTGTTAAACTCCGAGCTTCAGCTGAGTAAAATCAAATTAGTCTAATTAGGTGTGTGCAACAGTCAAATACGGAGCGATTCTCCTCTGCGACTTCCTCGCTGGAATAAAGGTGCGAAAACATGTTTCTTTCTTGAGGTTGGAGATGTGCAGGTGCGTCGATGTAATTGACAAATCGCCCGCAGCCTGATTTCTTCCTTCCTAAACTTGCCGTGTGATCTTCTGCGCAACTGATGATATAATAACCTGCCGCTGTTTCATTCCAAATGTAAATGATGAACGCTCGCAGAACAAGAGACAATCATTCGGCTTCCGGCTGGAGCTATTTTTGGGGGGAATTCAATCAGAAAAGAACATTTCTTCAAATTATTTTCTACGACAAAAATGCAACCAGCTTGATGAGAAATGTATATTACGTCTTGGGGTATTTTATATTTTGGGAATGTAGCTGATTTTATTTTTAAAGGTACGCTTTGTAATCCCGACAATCTAGCGCCTCGTACTTCACGCTCCGAACAAGCTGCAGCAAGTTACAAGGATGGAGGAGATGCTAACTTCCTTAGCGTTAGCTGCAGGGTGATCTTTGAATTTAAAGGTTGAATTACGTTCCAATAGTCGCTTAAGGTCACGACCTTTGTGTGGTGATAGGGCTGCTGCTTCACAGCGACTCCCCATCGTACCTTTAATTCCTACACATCGTACCTTTAATATGTCTAGCGTGTGCAACAGTAGTTCGATAATATTTCAAAGAATTTCTCTTCGTTGCCGTGGAGCTCCGTCATCGTGAAAGATGTAAATATGAAAGCGGGGACGTTTTATAAGAAGAGCTGCAGGCGGTAAGTCACGACGAACCGGCGCAGACTTAAATAATTAACCCACAAATAGCTTAGTGCAAATGCCAGGAGCATAAAAATGAAAGATACGGCTAATGCAGGTTATAAATAACGAATGGAAAACAGATGTGAGATACGGCTACGGTACATGAAGTGCAATCATCGCCTCCCTCAACTGGATTCATCTGTATTAATCTCTCCTCGAAGCACCACCGTCATCAAGAGGTGATTTCTATTAGGATGCATTGACGGATGGAGATGTGATTATAATGTGCACATCCGTCAGTGTTACCTGTAAATGCGGTTGCAACGTGTCGCAGTGACAATAACTTCCAGTGATGGAAGTACATGCATGCGACCACGTTGGTGTACAGAAATGAAGAAGATCAAAGAGTCCAACTTCCTGCAGCGATTCTGCACACTTCCCCTTCTCCAAGAGGAAGTGAGCTATCAGCACCGCTTCACAGAGCGCGAGCCTCAACCTCCACCTGCAAGGAGCGGAGAGATCCTGACGGTGTAACTTTGGATGATAGCTGTTCAAATAACTGTGATTATTCCAGACAACAATCCCGGCGACTTCGCCGACTCACCAGCGAACACTTTCGGCGTCGGATTGGAGCTTTTCCAGCAGTCGCGCACAAAAGAAATGCAATTTTTTCGCGGCGTGAATATTACACCTGAGGTCTGAGATGAACTCCTCACGCTGAACGAAAGTAATATTTTGTGACAGGGAACACTTTCTCTCCTGCACTGCTTGTGCATCTACACATTCGCAGAGAGAGCGAGAGCAGGGTTTTTTTTTTTTATGAGTAATCTTTGCTGCTGATTTGGGGCCAATAATTGTAAGCAGCACAGCAGGAAGTGAAGCAAGTCTCGGCTATTGACCGGCTTCGTTCTCACACTGAGCAATAACACCGGGGCGGTGGCACTGCCGCTGAGAACATGTCAATTTTGCTCTTTAGAAAAGGGGCACTGCTTGAAGACTGAAAGCAAATCAAGACAATTATCGACCCAGACAACCCGGCCCTGTAAATTGCACTCACAGAGGAACAAAACAACAAAAAAAAAACATTACTGGGCTTCTATTGACGGCCAACACTTTGGCGAGCACGCCTCACCTCCAGACGACTGAAAAGCCAGACTTGATAGACCATTCACAGACATACAGTATGTAACTTCAGGTTAGCACAATTATGACTTAGAAGTTTTTGTTCATCTCAAAGGGAAACGGCATCAGCAGTGTGGCATTCAAACACATTCATGCACTGATCGCACAGCGGGAAGAGCAACGAGGGGTCCGGTGTCTTGAACAAGGACGTGTGGACGCGGCCTGCAGAGGACGTAGGGATCGAGCCGGTGACCTTCTGATTTCGGGATGGCCACGAGGTTGTGAAGGATGAGTCCAATGGAGGGCCGCTCGTCTCCCAAAGGGGCGTGGCCAACCCATAAAACAGGAAATGACTCACGAGCGGAGCGTCTTGTCTCTGAACTGTCTCTGTTAACAGCACCTCAGGTGAGGTGTAGTAGTAACAGGATGACATCACACTGTTGTGCAAACACTGCAGACGGGTATTGTTGTCAAACCCGTCTGGTCCTACAACAGTCCCTTTCTACGTGGAGAGGGAGTCGATACATTCCTGGTGTTACGACACTTCCCATTCCTGACATCTTAACATTCTGTTCCTTTCACGTGTCACGGTGTTAATGTCACCGCTGTGTGATACCCGGGCCTCCGTCACGTCTCATCGTAAACACTCTCTGCTATCATGAATAAAGGAGCAGTGCGGAGAGGCTGGAGCCGCCTTAAGCAAACAGAAAAGCCTCTCGAGGCAGCGGTTCTGCATGCGATCATTTGAGGAATCAACAGACCGGTGTGTGAGGTTGTTTTCGTCTGCACACGCCTCGTCCGTCTCTTCAGCCTGTGCACCTGCGTCCACAGCCGACACGTTTACATATCACACGTGCAACGGTGCATAAACTAATAACTGACGTTTACTGGGCTTAACAAAGATTGATAGTCGGAGCTCTGACAGTGTTAATCAGGTTGTCATCCTTGGATGGAACCGGCTTTATATCCCGTGACAGATAAGGCCGCACGTTTATTGTCATTTCCGGATGTTAACTCACATGTTCCACTACGGACTGACTCCAGCGACAACGTTACGACGACTGATGAGTCAGCAGCTTCTGTAATGAGACTGAACACAATGAGATTGATATACTTCCAATGGTTGTGCCAACACGGTGTTAAACCAGGCGTCTGACAATCAGACCCAGTGGTTCAAGGGTGAAGGACAAATTCACTGCAGGATTTACTAATTATGAATTTAGTATTTCTCTATTTCCATTCCCCTATTTGCCTCCCGCTCCATTCACTGGTCTCGACTTGTTTATCGAGGGTGATGGGAGTGAGATGCAGGCAAATAGGCTGTCAGGCCTTCATTGTTCCGTTTCCTACATTTCGGATGAGTTACGTTGGAAATAATTGCTTGTTCCAATTATGAATCCATCTGCCACGGTGGCTTTTCATTTTGACGGGGAGGAAAGTCCCGAGAGCAAAAAACCAAACGATTCGTAGGAATGAGGCACGGGAGCGTATCAGCGGCCATTAATATCCCCATAAAAAACAATTTCACAACACACCTAATGACATAAAATGACAGACAATAACGGTTAGGTAATTAGCATGTGTGTGAGAAGAAGCGAGGTGGAGTGTGTGCATGTGTGCTGCGTGGGGATTAGTGCAGGGAGGGAATTAATATATTAACTTCCTGACAATGCATGCTGTGAGTTTACCTCCCAGTCATTCTGTCCATCCTATACACAGACATTAACAGGAAAGAATGACTTTTTAATTAAAAACAAGATTTATCAGGTGAAATGTTGAAAGACTTATTACAGTAGAATCCCATTTTATTCAGTTACTAGTTACTAATATAATAAATAGAAAAGAAAATAATATTCATTGTTACATAATCACATATTCAAATACTTTAGTCATATTTGATTATTGTTACAGATACATTAACATAGTAATTAAAAGTGGATGAAGGAGTTTCATCTAAATTTGTTTAATTGTTAATAATTTTAACATGTAAAATATTTATGTGTATAGTATCTGGTAAATAAAGCTGTTTATTAGGGTAAAATGTACAATGTATGTATGTGTATGCATAGGAGAAGTACTGAAGTAGAAGTAAAGTCACTACAGGACTGCGTCACTCAGTGGTACTTGGGTTAAAGAGGAACGGGCACTGAATAAATATTTGGTTGTCATGGCAACAGATTAAAACAGACGTCAACAGACCCTGATTTTAATTGTTAAAGGGGAATCCATTTTTTCTAAATGATTACATGATTATGTAACTCAGTACCAAGATGTATGTTTATTTCTGTCATGGGTTTCGTACACTTTCTGCTTTCACACAACTAAAAGCAGTACTCTCATCAGACGGGGGTGGAGGGGTGGGGGGCCGTGGTTTAGGGTCCAAGTTCTCTCTCCAAACTCTCCTTTATTTTTGTACACACCAAAGCATACACAAAATATAAAAGATTAAGCTTGAGTTTCCAAGTCTGTGTTTATTCAAAGGGACACAGAGTCAGCATCACTTGACAGGCCTTTTATATAGTAAATAATTAAGACATCTTTTCAAATCATAAGATCTATCCAATCCAATTTATAGTCCTGTAAGATTCACAATAGATACAAAATAAACTTTTGTTTTAAGTAAATTAAAATGGACCAATATAGATATTTCTCAGTTGATCTTCAACCACATATAAAAAGACTATTTAAAAGACTTCCTGGCTCTATTTAATTTACCAAAACCTCTGCAGGCCTTGAACTTGCTACTTTCAAACTTCCAGGACCTTTCCAGGTTTTCCAGGAGTGTATAAACCCTGTTGATTTATGTAACATTAAAGCACCAAGTGCGATTTGATTAGAAGAAAGATGGTGTTGTGGTTCCTCTCAAGTAAGAGTAGTATTGTAAATCTATATATATATTATATGATATAATATATAGTAACATACAGTGAGTGCCAACACAAATGCAGTTTCCTGGAGTTCCTGAGTCGCTGTGATTTCTTCCGGGTTCCTGTCTCAGTTTGTTTTGTTTGGGTGTATCAGCCGTCAGCTCAACATGACAGAAACTCGCACTCCTCGGCAGTAATCACTGTGTTTCCCGAACAAACGCGACTGAAAACACAATGTTTTGTGTGCGTTGACACGCTGGTCTCGCTCGGTAAAGAAGAAGTGACTTCACCGTGATTTCATCCGGACTTGAGACACCTGTTGCTCCAGTTTCGGCGGAGGGCAGGTGCCACTTTCTGCGTCCGACAGGAGCAGCTTCACTTGGACTATTCTTGTATACTTTTAAAAAACATTACGCTTGTTAGCTACGATGAAAGTCACGGTGACTTTCGGCGACACCGCCGTGGTGGTTCCCTGTAAACCTGGATGGACCGTCCGGGACTTGGTGGAACAAGCCACGCGGAGGTACCGGAGGACTTTGGAGCAGGTAAACACTCACAACCACCAGCCAATTATTTAGCTTTCACGGGACTTAAACACAAGTTGTGTTGTGTTCATGGTTCCCGCTGTAAACCGTCGTGTCACTCCTGTCGTTCTTCACATTTTTGAAGGCAGGTAACTTCCTAAACTTTACTCTCGGTCGGGTCACGTGACATGCTAACGTACGTTTACTGTTTGTTAGCAGCGATGCTAGTGGTTTCATGCTAGTTCAAATGAGACAGAAAGTGTCATATTTATTGATTTTTTTCATAGTAAATTACTTATTCTGTGAGTTAAATCGACTGGAACATTGTTTCTGTTTCCAGGTGAACCAGTCTCATGCTAATTAACTCCATTGTTAACTATATTTGTTGACAGTTTATACTATGACAGGTGACAATGGACAGCCTGAAACTTCATTGTACACACCCTACTTTGTGGCTTTCCCATATTTACATGTAAAATGAGTAAAATGTGCCCTTTCTGTCCAGGGATTCCCTTGAATCCTCCTTTGTATTGTAGAATTAATGCCTTTAACGTTCATAAAATTTACAAATTTGACTCCTATCATCCTTATTTATAATCACAAACTTCACACAACTCCACCATGACAATTTGTATCAACAGTAAGGAATGTGAGCCCTCAGGATGCCCTGCGGTTCATTCTTTTTCTAATGACTGTTGAAAGTCATGCTGGGACATTGTAACCCATGTTGTTAGCAATTGAAGGACCGACAGGTATAACGTGAAGGTTTCCTGTCTCTTGACTTTTCAAAACATGTTCCGCACGTACAGAAAGATATAAACCCCTGTCTGCTCTCGGAGGTTG
>CAAKHC010010552.1:17964-32362 GCA_901007825.1 Macroramphosus scolopax
TAAGGAATGTGAGCCCTCAGGATGCCCTGCGGTTCATTCTTTTTCTAATGACTGTTGAAAGTCATTCTGGGACATTGTAACCCATGTTGTTAGCAATTGAAGGACCTACAGGTATAACGTGAAGGTTTCCTGTCTCTTGAGTTGTTTTTTTCGAAACATGTTCCGCACGTACAGAAAGATATAAACCCCTGTCTGCTCTCGGAGGTTGCAATCATGTTAAAATTAATCATTCTGCCGAACTGACCTTTTATTAATCAGCACTGTTGTATATGCATGCTGTCCTAGCATGATAGCATGCTGATGTGTGTTTGTCCCCTGTGTAGATGTGAGTGTTGCTGGCTGCAGCCTCTGCTGTCTACCTGTACAATAGCTTCCTGTTAAAGCCCTGGTATCTCAGTGGGCAGGTGGAAGTTTACTCTTTGATGTCCTCAATATGGCCGCAGTCGGGATGTGCGCCGTGGACAGCAGGCTTTGTCCTTTGAGTGATTGCGGATTAGGATTGGTGACAGGCCCCAGTTTTATCGGTTGGCTGCTCTCCACCAGCCCGCCCACGCGCCCTCCCTCATGGCGAGGAGAGACGCTGGCTTGTGGGGATGCGAGAGGCTGCAGAATCGGGGATGTACGGTCTTCCTGGGTGGCTCGAATGCTCGATGGATTGCCTCCACTCAGAGGAGGGTTACACATAAACACCTAGATAGCCACACACACACACATAGGTCTTCTTGTTTGCTTCACTGACATCCACAGCCGTGCCCCCTCTGCCCAGCAGTCCCTGGTGATCCTCACCGAGACACGCATCAGTGCACAAACTAAAGCAGGCTAAATGTGAGTGTGTGATTAGAATGCACCCGTGCCTTGATTGCTTTTCACAGAGCATGTTAATTAGCAGCCGTAGACGCTGACTCAACAGTCTGTGGCATTCTCCTAATAGAGGCTGATAATCATGAGGACAGTGCAGCTCTGTAGCTGCCAGAGAGGACCAAATAGATACGACTGGATGAGCTGGCTGCTTCTGCCAAGAGCACCCACTTAGCTCCCACATTAACTGCACAGTCTCCACTCTCCGGCCTTCCAACTGACAGCAGGGACAGTGTCAGAAACCTGGGTTTAATCACCGAGGCTGTGTGTGTGTTGGTTCACGGTCATGTGTGTGTGGGGAACAGCATTCTGCACAGACTATCAGTGCATTGCAGTAACGATGTGTAGACCTTCTTAATTAGCTGCTTAATTCAAAGTGATCTCAGCTGTGACTCTATACATGTTCAGTTGCTCTCGTCTCCTGGAATACAGTCACGTCAACCAATAAGGCCTCAACCTGCAAACAAAAAATACTCTTAATTACACAGGGTGATTTGTATAATTCCATTAAGTAAAGATTTCCCATAAAGTCCCCCTTAAATCAAGAATCCTACCTAAGGTTTGTCATATGTTTCATTAAGATCTGATGTACTTCTGTCTGTCGTCTACCCGGTGGAGCTCTTGCCTGGGGGGGCCAGCATTGTGAGTGTACTGCCGTTGTCGCTCCGTCTCATCGCCTGTATCTGCAGGGTCACCTCAGATTATTACCCCTATACGACTTTATGCTGACATTTCTCAGATCGCCCGACAAGCCTAGCCTAGCCTCCCTTAACTAAACTTTGAGTGACATGTTGGTAAGAGACATCTCTCTCTCTCTCTCTCCCCCCCCCCCCCTGAATATTTACAAAATGCCTGATTTCAGTAGGAGCCTCTGTGCAGCTTGACGGATCACATGTGTAAATGATCTTAGCAGTAGTGGTATCGATCTTTCCTCCTGTATTCGAGTACTTTTCACTTTAGATGAGAGCAGAATATACAGTGGGTAAATCCCTTTTCTGGCTGTGTTTTTCCTGAGTTAGCAGCCCCCCTTTTTCTTTCCTCTCCTTCACACTGATGGATCCAACTTGAAGACAGTCTCATCGACATAATCATTAAGGCCTCTTTTTTTTTCCCCAACGCTAAATCCACACTTGCAGCTGTGTAATTACACATTCTTCTCAAGATCAAAGTGTGAAATGGCAGCGCCACCGCCGCCGCAGCCCCGCTGAATTTAGCTGCACTAATCGCCCCTGTGCTTCACCGTTCTTGAAGGGTGTCGTGTTTGCTCGCCTGAGAGAGGCGAGGGAAAAGGAGAGATATCGCTTCAAATGATTTGGGACTTAATGGTGTAATTTACTCTTCCAACTGTCACACTAATTTTCCTCCACTGTTGACTGACTTACTCCCGACTCCTTTTGTTTTTTCAAGTCATTGGAAGAGTTCAGGATACAAAGGGGATTTAACAGGGATTGACATTGAGGGACTTCAGACGGGGGTTTTTCAATCCTCCTCTTTGCTCTCTATAGATTACTTTCTCTCTGATGTACCATACATTTATTCTTCTAAGTATTGGAAAGGAGGGAAGTGTGGGCCTTGTGAGTTCAGGCTGAGGAGAATGAATCACAAGTGTACCAGGTGTGCAGAGGTGATACTAATTAACACTTGGGCATTGTTGTGCTCCAATATAACGATGTGGATTCTGCCTTTGCTGCCAAAAGCAGACAAACACCTCTTCCTCTCTCCAAGGTTTGTGTTAATGCTGTTGCCATGACGTCATCTCAGGGGAGCCAATAGCTGGTTTTCCCTCCTTTGCTGTTGCCGTCATCCACACGCACGCAGTCTAGTATTTGATCCCTTACCGATTTTGTAAGTTTTCCCGTTAACAATGAATTGAATGGTCTATGTTAGTTTGCAAGATCGTCAAGGGATCAAATACTTCTGTCCTTCACTGAAGGTGTCAGTGAGAGGCAGAAGAATGCAGCTGTCCAGGTCGGACCAGCTTGTCTGGTGAAGTCTACATACTCCACATAGATGCCGTCTGTACAACGTACTACAACTGTTCTTCAGTCGTGTACTCGTATCAGATGATGTTTCCAGATGTTACCTCCAAAGTTCTGCATCTCCGATGAGTCACTCGGCCTCCACTTTGTTTCTCTGCTCCGGTTCATTTGATCGGGAGCCTGTTTGCATAACCCGACGTTTCATTGTGCGGTAACAGCAGTGTGTTTGTGTGTCACTCGTCGCAGCAGATTACTCTATCTCCCTCGCAGCTCCTTTCGCCGATACAATGGGCACTTCTGAAGAAAAGGGAGTTTCTGGCTTTATTCCTGTGATTGAAATCCCAGGCTGCCGCAACCGTTTGTTTTAACAGAATAGACTTGGCCCGTCGTGAAAGGCAGACTCCCTCTTTTTTTTTTTTGCGCCCTGTAATTCACATTTGGATGCTGCGGAGCAGCAAGGAGCCCGTTCACAACGAGGCTCAGTGACACAGCAGAAGCTCTTCGCTGGGTCGGAGCCAAACCCATTCCAGCCTCTCCGCCTTATAGCCTGTAGTTGTTAATTTAGCTGGTAATGCAGTCTTGTGTTGCCCTGGACAGATTGCTTATTGGTGCAGGCAGTTCCTAATGGGCCATTTTCTACCGGCCCCATTGTTGGTAACGATGAGACTTGTCATAGAGGCTAATATCTATTCAACAAGGCCGACCCGTTTGGGAGGTTGAAATGACGTTCTCTTTTACTTTGTCTTCACGATACACACAAGTCATTATCAAAGTCCTCTTAAATTGTTCACTTTCTTTCCGCAGTGGACAAACAGGGGAAGATGCTATTGTCCATGTAGATTTACGATTGCAGCTCTCACAATAGTCCTTGTTCTCTTTGTTCATGGATGGACGACCGAGCCGGTTCTAGTTCTGCGAGGCGAGTTCACCCTGACCTCTGTCCCCGTAGCGATAGTGAACCCGGTGCGGAATGTGTTGCTCCTACCTGGAAACACCCCCCACCTCACTCCGACACTCCTCCGTACAAACTGTACTGTTCCTAATGTAGGTCAGGTGTTCTCGCTGTACCAGGAGATACTGTTCCTACACAGGACTCAAATACATCACTCGCTGATAAGCTTCTGCAACAAGCCTGGAAAATCACTGAGAACTGCTTTGTTTGCTTTCCGCTAACGCCGACACACAAATAACATCAAACATCCAGATTTTTATGTGTTTTCCAGAGGTGGCCAGCGTGTATAAAGATCATTAACTCCTGGAGATAACAATATATAAAGTGATACAGTAAATCTTCCGGACAACTTTATGCCTCGGGAGGTCTTTTCTTTTATTTCATTAGCTATGGAGATTTTATAGTTTGTACATCCGTGGTGATGAATCATCCCGCTGATGAAGCGGCAGTTTCATTTCCTTCGACTCGTAATGAGTTTTACATCCCGCCGCCGTGTCCAGAGCTCTTTTTAATTATTGTTAAATTTATTTATGTGTTGTCCTCTTTGCTGGTGAAGCAAGGTGGCACCAGCTCTGCCTGGGTGGGGTTCAGCCATAACACACAGTTATCAGTTTGGGAGAGAGACGGTGAAAAACAACAATGACAATTTCTTAAATAAACACATCGCACTTGTGTTAACACAACCGATCCGGCCGCGGCAGATCCCCGCCGAGCTGCTGCACCTGCTCCGTGTGCCTGCATGAGTGTGATGGATGATGCTGCAGCGGTGCCGTCCACATTAGCTCGGTGGCTAACGGGCACACGGGAGGGACATTAGTTTGTCCCCTGTCAAACACCAACTGTATACAAGACGCTGTACGAGTGTGTCTTATTGATCCTTTAATGTCTTGTTATTTGTGTAGTTTACGAGGACATTGATCATCGTCTGTGTTGTCATGGTGATCTGTGAAAAATTACCTTTCCAGTCTTGTTAAGAAAAATATTTTTTTTTAAGAGTTCAATCCTGCTACCGTATAATTACCAGTGGAATATGTAGTTATTCTGATGTGTCTCACTGGTTTCTCTGCTTTTAATTTTATTTCTGGCTGCAGCAGACGGAGAGCGCAGTGAGGACCCACCACCTGGAGTACGCCGAAGGAGGGATCCTGGACATGGACGACTTTCTGTCCGATTTAGTGGAGGACAGAGACAAGGTAAAGAAAAGAAGTTTGCATTCGGATCGCTCTTCGCTGGTGTGAGAGACTAACTTTCCTTCTCAGATGTGCTCTGTCTGGATTTATGACTCACTCCTGAAAGTCTTAACCAATTAATACATGCTTGTTATGAACGGTGAGCCTAGTTTTCACTCCTTATAGCAGTTTTATTCCCTTTGGTTCCTTCATATAGAGAAAACACACGAGTGGTGTTGGCGCTCTGTGATTTAGCTGTCATGTTAATTTGTACTGAAAGATCAAAAGAAGTTGTCTGATATACGTCGAGGGAAGTTCTGGGAAACCCTGACTTCACAGAAGATGTGCTGGGAGTTGGAGGCGGCTGCATTTCACCCCTACACACACAGCCGATTTCATTTCTCCTGCTAAAGGAATTTAATGCATTGCTAAGATGTGCTAATAACCCCCCACGAAATCCATATTCGTAAGCCGCGGGCTGGATGAATGATGAATTACCAACATTTAGTCAGCGGGAAGGCCAAATGAAAAGGAATTTAAATATTCAACCGTCCCCGCACCGCACAATAACAACCGGTGTTTTAAGCTGCAGGAACAATGCAGTCTTCATCTGCGTGAGCATGTAGGACTGCAAGTTTGCTAAAATTCCCTTTTTGTGTGGAAGAAAAAAAAAGGGGGACAGAACTAAATAATAGATGTGTAAACTCTGGGAATCTTCAACAGACGAGGAAAAAAAAAAGTGTTTGCAATCACAGAGAACAGAGGCTTCATTCTCCGGAGTGATTGAATTATAATCATAAGATCTGCATCTTATTTACGACTCATGGATTTTAATGACTCGTTTTTTTTTCCGAGGCTGCGTTCTCTCCGCATCCTCCGAATGCTGATGAAGTGTCACAGATCAAATCCCGCTCCGCTGTTTGATCAAGTTCTCTAACAAGTTAACCTGACGTCAGCTTACTTCTGCGATCTGCGGTTCTCTTTACAATTACAGGCTCTGCTGAGCCAACTAGAAGTTGCACTCATGGAGGAACTGTCCTATTTACCCTTGTTTCTTTACTCTCTCGGCTCCCACCCGGTTCTCCAAACACCCTCCCCGCTTTCATCTCTCTTCTCATTTTATCCTTTTGTTTTTTTGCTGCTGATGAAAAGATAGCAGCCGGTGTAGGACGAGCGCATGTGATCTTCAGAATGTGCCAGTCATCCGACTTATCTCCGGGCCTCCAAACGGCGTCGCCTCTCATAGATTAATGAGCGGTGCCTGGCGTTCTTGATTAGTCTGACTTCCTTTTGTTTTCCTACGTTTTTATTACCTCCGCACACACGACAGATTCTATCTTTAGTGCTTCTCTTTTTTTGTTCCGTTATTGTGGCCGACGCTGTTCCGCCATCAATCATACAGGACTGGTCCCATTGTGAGGGCTCTCCACCGCACAGCGTGGGCCCCGATGTTAGCCTCGGATGCTAATGAGAGATAATGGCTAGCTATTTGTTCGCCTAGTGATTAGCGTAGCTGCAAGTCCAGACCTCTTTATCTGGGCCAACCCCCGACTATTATTCAGCACACGCACTCACACACACACACACCGTTGATGACTCCGTGCCAAGCCACAGGCAGGCATGTCTCATAACATGTTAGCATTAGCGGGTGCTGATGGAGCGCCACTGGTGGTTGATGAGGGTGGAGACGTGGGGGTGGCTGTGATTTGATTACACTTCTGCCCCCCTGCATATGTGACATATCCGCGTACACCAGCGCGCACACACAATCCTTTCATTAGCCCCCTTCGTCTGGAGACGCCGGCCACCAGCCTCCTCATGAATATTAATGTCAATCAGATGACTGCGGCGGACGGCCGAGGGGTGTTGACTTAGGTGTGACCGCGTCTGCACAGGAAACACACACACAGAGGAAAGATCACAGTGTCGGAGGAGTCACGGTTCAGTCAATTATACTTCATGAAGCGCACCTTCTCTTTGACTGTGTGTGTGTGCATGTGTGTGTGTGTGTGTGTGCCCTGCAGTCAGGGGGCCCGGCGGTTGGAGTCATTGACCTGTCAAGATACCCCACCATTCCGTTAATGGTAAAGCAAAGTGGGAAGATAAAACGGCTTTTTTCGATCACTCCGTCTTTTTTCCCGTCCCGCTGTTTTTTGTCAAATCCCCGCAGTTTAGAGACGAGTTAACCGGTATTTTTTTTCCCCCCCTCTCTTTATCCTCCATCAGTCCATTTCTCTGCACAGATAGATGGAACAACGTGTGGCCGGGGGGCCGAGCTATATTATGATGTATACTGTGAGGCGCCGGGAGTTCACAGCATGTGAGGGGACGTCTGTCTCTTCACAAATCAGATGGCAATATAAGACTTTGACGTCAAATATTTCACCTTTTAAACACTTTAGAAAATCAACTACACCATGCAAAACATGCAAAACAATCATATTAATGTTCTGCATTCACCAATTTGCACGCAGTGATATTTTAATTTATCCATATAAATATTATTTTCCGAATCAACACCTGATTTTACACCTGAGTCCGTCTCACATGTTAATTGTTGTCGCCTCTTTTAATTCTTCATCTGCAGCCCCCGTCACGCTCCTTCTCCTCCTCTCTGCATCCCTCCCTCGCTTTTCCACCTCGCTCTTTTTAAGAGCGGATATTAATAGATGTAATGCTTTACCCCGACACACTCGCCTGTTAGCGGCTACCAGAACTGTCAGTCTCTCCTATTCACAAGCCTCCGGGTTCCTGCATTAGCCGCGGCCATTACTCCCATATGTCTCCATGATACACAGGAGCTGTCAGGCCGGCTGTCCGTCGCGAGCAAAGCTATTAAAACTATTCACCTGGTTTCAAGTGCTGAGCCCCCCCCATGCAAGATGAGACATCACTAAAGGATAGTTCGGGACCCGGGATGCCGCCACAAGAATTAAACTCATGTTGATGCTTGATTAGAAGCCCGTCGCTCTTCGCCGTTATTCACACGCAGGTGAAATCTGAATGTCGTGTGTGTCCTCGCTTGTCACGCCGAGCTCCTCCAGGACGGAATTAAACTCAGGGAGCAGAACATCTCCTCATAAGTGGACTGTCACTCCTCATTCCATGTGCGCGGACACACTCACACATCGCCACATGTGGACCTCGTGTTACAGCGTGAAAAAAACACGTAAGAAAACCGCAGCCAGCCGAACGAGGAATCTAATTTCATGGGAAATTTAATATAAGAAACCTGGAATGATTCCATCTCTCTTTAATTAGCCCTTTTTTAATTACTTCGCCTACAAGGCGTCCGTGAAGCTCCCGTGTTGTCTCTGGTTGCTGGAATGTAAATGGTGCAGGGGCATATCCCACCTGATATCCCCTCAAATGTCAACCGCTTGATTATGAGGACGCCTTCCAGCGACCGTTTCAGCCTGCTGGTGCAGACGCTCCGGTACATCAGCGGGCTGCAACCTTTCTCGCGCCGGTTTCATGTAAAAACAAATATAAAGTTTGGCCTCCATGTGCCGAAGCTGCTTTGAAGGCTTCATTGCGTCATTTGCTAGCCTGTCGCTGGCGCATGAGAATCACCTGTAGCGATACGCATCTTTTTTAAAGTCGGACTCTTGATATGAAATCACCATCTGTGATACAAATGGTGAATGCTGACCACCCTCACACCTTCCAGCTGTCTGAGGCGGCTCCTCTCCCCTCCGTCAGCCACATCAGCCACATCAGGGTCCCTTATGATCGGCGCCTTGTCGCCCTCTTTAGCCACATCCACTAAAGCAAACAGTGCACACAGCCTTGTTCGCCGGTTCAGGACAATTCAATTTTTTAAGGACTAAACCCAAAAGACTCCCACACCGGGGCAGGGGCATCCATCTTTATAACTCCTCCTGTATCACTGTCTCCACCCGGCGCAGCTACAAGATTCTTCAGCTCCGATAGAGACTTCACCTCTGTTAGCAACCGCAGGGCGAAGCACCATCTCTGCACGAGTTAAATAGAAAGAGGAATATTTGCACCACAAAAAAACACATACGAAACATGTAAAAATGACTATTTGCAGTTGCAGCCGGGGAAACTCGGCTCTGCATCTTGACACAAATTTAAATCAATCCAGTTGTGCACAACTGCCACTTACAGGTCGACTGACAATGGTGTGATTTTATGTTCTTTTGATGTTAAAACCCAGCGGCTTCCAGAGAACTCTCGTGTAGGAGATGACGGCTGATTTGCCTGAAGTCATTTATTACGTGTCAGATGTCGGCTCCTCTGACACGCCGCGACGAGGCTCGACTTAAAAACGCGCTAACCCGCCGGAGAAGAAGCCTGGTGAATAGGACGTGATTGCGAGGCGCAGGCGTGCTGATTAGCCCTCCGACGCTCTGCGACATCTCGCTCCCTCGACTCGGCTCTCGTCATTCAACGCGGCGGCGAGCGGCGTTTGATTGGCATCTTAATAGTCAGATAATAACTCTGCACACCGTCTGAATGGCCAGTGATGAGTGTGAACATGTACATTAATTAGAACATGTCAGCCTAATGATGTCGACACCGTCTTCACATCCATTACCTGCAGTTTGGATTCAACACGTGTTCTGATGTAACTGAGGAAGACGTGTCTCGGTGTGTGAAGGTGTTTGCTGCGGACTTCTGTGATTTATGAATATATTCAAATACCCATTAAACACTGTGTGTTCAGTGTGTTGAATCGTTAGATGATATCAGTGACAAGCAGCTTCCTGCAGGCAGAAAAAAAAATCCGTCAAATGTTTTGCTCGGTCACTTGAGCTGATTTAATAATATCTCATCAGCCTCGACCTTGATTCAAACCCCCCCACACCCACTTTTGAGCACCACAGCAGCTCTTCATCTGATTATATTCAATTAACAATATCCCCTACACACACACACACACACACATTTTTTTCACAAGGCCTTCGCCACATTCGCCAGAGTTTGATTGTAATTATCAGAGAATTCAAGCAGGACTTGAGAAGTTCTTCTCGCCGTGCCACTCTGATTTTCATTACATACGCTCTGCAATTTTAATTCCTTCAGACGATCCACTGCTCCATCTTTTGACTTTGAATAATGGCGCCCCTCCAAAATGATTTGTCAGTTCACCGAAGCGGCGGAGTGGGATTCCGTCGCGATAGCTGTTTTCCTTGCATAGGTGCGTGCGACTTCCAGAGGCCACGCCAGGTCATCGCCCCCCCCCCTCAGATCGTGTCCTCTGGCGCCTCTCCTTCTGTTAATCACACAGGTTCTGTGTTGCCCTCTGTGTCGCCATCACACCACCCATTAGCTCCTAATGGAGCAAGACGGAGCAGACTGTAACCTGACCTGCGAGTGCATGATACGGTCTGGGAGAAGAGACCCTCGGGGGGGAGGCAGCGCCGAGGTCAGACGGCCTCTGTGGACCCACCTTCTGAAGAAACATGCTCGGCATCAGTCGGAGATGATGAGGCGTCTGAAAGAGGAAGTCAGTTGTTAGCGTTAGCTTGATCAGTTAGCAGCCTTCTGAGGAGCTAATCCCATCCAGCTAACGATCTATTATAGATGGAGTTGTTTACAGCAGATCTGCTGTCCGACCGTACCAGCCTCGCTCCGTCTGGTTTCCTCGATGACATCGCCCCCAAACCGTGTGTGTGTGTGTGTGTGTGTGTGTGTGTGTGTGTGTGTGTTGTCTGAGACACACGTGTTTCGCCTCGGCTCACTGAGACTCCGCTCCACTCCAACTGCTAATAACTCAAATCAGCAGAGAGTCACACTCCCGGGCGTGTGTGTGTGTGTCCGTGTGTGTGTGTGTGTGTGTGTGTGTGTGTGTGTGTGTGTCCGTCCGTGTGTGTGTGTCCGTGTGTACTTTCACAGCAACTAAAGGATAAATGCTCGTAATTCCAAATCCAACTCGCTTAGGTTAAACGTTTAATGACTCCTGCTGCGATTATGCAGCTGAAACCGCATCTCCTTCCTTTACGTTGAACGCACACACACACGCACACACACACACGCACGCACACACAACTCCTTGTCCCAAAAACACACTGCTTTTGTTGTTATTCATTTTTTGCTGCCTCTCACCTTCATCACCCGACTGATTGGCCTAATGAATGGAGCTCTGTGGACGGTAATGTGTCTGAATAGGCCACTCGAATCATCAGCCAGCCGATAAAAGAGGGACACAGGAGGAGGAGGAAGAGGAGGAGGAGGAGGAGGAGGGATTGTTTTATTCCATAAAAGTGTTTCGACTCAAATCTGTAAAGACAAAGACAAAAAAACACATTATAAGATGACGTCCAGTTTAAGAGAAAACGGACTAAAGATTTGTTATTTTGGATTGTTATTTATCAGCTGAGTCTTTCTCAACTTTCATAAAAACAAGGCGGCACAGATCAAACTTTCTCCTCCAGGCTGTGATGTCGAGTCGATAAGTGGCTGTAGTTTAATAAGCGTGTCACATATTGATGAGTCTGATAGGAATGTGCAGGTGAGGCTTCTTTCTCGTCGACACCTTTTTAGGTTGCGAATGACGTTGGCAGCGGGCGGGAAGAAGAAGTTGACGTATGATCTGTGAGTGTAATGCTGAAGGAGGGCAGATGGGGAGAGGTGATGAGGAGGAGGAGGAGGGATTAACCGCCTGAGGAGAGGAGAGAGAGCCACAGTTCAGGGGGCACCAGCCTCACAGCGCCGAGTTAATCACGCCTTCTATTTCTTTGTCAGTTCCCGGGAGGAAGGAGTGAGAGATGGAGGAGGAGGAGGAGGAGGAGGAGAGGGAGCAGCTGGCCTTGCGTCGGCCATGGGGACACGGAGAGCTGATTAGCAGGCTCTGACTTTTGGGGGAGAGAGCGGGAACGTGTGTTGTTATCGTCCCGTGTTTGTGTTTGTTTATTGGCATTCATGAGAAGGAGGTTATGACTCCCTGCGTGTCAGGAGAGTACGAACTCCTGTGTGTGAGTCGAAGTGTGAATGTGTGTGTGCGCCGTGTCCACACATGCCGAGCAGAACCAGTGTAACCAGCAGTGATGTGCTTGCACTGCGGGAATGATGAACAAGCCGTGCTGATATTTGCTGCTCGCCTGACAAATACAAGGCCTGGAGCTCCCCTGTCACCTGCCCCCTCCTCCTCCTCCTCCTCCTCCTCATCCTTCCCTCTCTCTGTGGCTCTCGTGGGCATGTGTGATTTATGAAGAGTTTACCCTTTCCCTTTATGAGTGTGCATAAATAATAATGTGGCCTGTCACTGTGCATAGCCAGCACTGCAATACCTCAGCCGGTGGCTTGTCGCGTGTGTGTGT
The DNA here is from genome assembly GCA_901007825.1 of Macroramphosus scolopax. Classification (NCBI taxonomy): domain Eukaryota; kingdom Metazoa; phylum Chordata; class Actinopteri; order Syngnathiformes; family Centriscidae; genus Macroramphosus; species Macroramphosus scolopax. The sequence goes on from CAAKHC010010552.1 coordinate 30,209, forward strand.
GTGTGTGTGTGTGTGTGTGTGTGTGTGTGTGTGTGTGGGTACACTCTCTGTGGACGCACATGTGCTCCATCACTTTGGCTGGAGGCTCCAGTTGTGTGTGTGTGCATGTGTTTGCACGTGCATGTGTGTGCAAGGGGAACAGAGATTTTTACCTAAGAACTTTTTGGCAATATGATCTGTTTCACAAATTTATTGGAACTCTTTAATCAAACTTTGGCAATCGACCACACACACCTTCCTCCTTATTGAACATATTGCTGAGATGCATCTGCCGGCTCCTCGTCGAGCAGCATCCCAGTCAAACTTCTGCTCGAGCTAACACTTGACTTTCCCGCAATCTGCTGCTTGAAATTGAAAATGAAAGACAACACCAGCTGCACAGACGCACAGTCCGGGAGCCGTTTGGGAGCCGATATCATCTCTGTGAACGGTTTCATCAGTTTACTGTAAACGGCAGTCGGAGTCCTTTCAGCCGCGGCGCCGTCAGAACACACTTTAGTCGGATTGTCAGGTGGCGCGAGCTTTCATTCTCCTCAGTCGAGGAGCCGAGAGTGGGAGGTTTTATTCTCTGCGATTCAAGTTTAAGTGCTTGAAAAAAGTACGTCCAAAAAAAAGTCATATAAACCTGTTTTTTTTTTAGTGAAAAACAGTCAGAAGCTTTTTGTACTCTGTGCCTACTGTGTGTGTGTGTGTCTGCTGTTCATATGTGGGTCCGTGTTGTTTATAATAATGTGTGCGGGTGAGACATGATTGGGTTACCGTCCTCCTGGATGCCGCGCGCTCCCTCTGAATTATGCATCGCCCGTTCAGAGGAAGAATGAAGAATGGCGTGAGCAGGAGGAAACGGAGAATAGGGGGGGATAGTCGTAAGATAAATGACAACAGCACAAAAGCAGAGCATCTCAATGGACTGGCACCACACACACACACACACACAGAAACACACACAGCAGTGTTTGACATCGATGAGGGTGCAGAAGAAAAATGGGTTGATTAGTCGGAGCGAATGAAATAAGGAAGTGTATGTTTTTGTCGGGTTGTGTGTGTGTGTGTGTGTGTGATGTTTATGCAAAGGCTTGAGTTGTACCAGCATGCAGTAGCGGCCGGCTAAAGCAAGGTGGCACTGTTCATCCTTTAGCTGTGGAAAGTGTGTGTGTGTGTTATAGCTTGTGTCCACATTGTGCCTGAACCCATTGTGTTATTGTGGTGTGTATTAAAAACGTCTTTGTAGCATGCGAGCGTCCCTGATTGCACATATATATTATATATATGTGTGTGTGTGTGTGTGTGTGTACATCCTCTTCTCCCTTGTGTTTTCCACACAAGGTTGATTGAATTTGCCTGGTTAATGTTCAGCAAATACAGTAGATCAACCGCTCCGTCTGTGAGTTTCATACATGCAGTTGGGATCGTTTCCCATCCGGCTTGTTAAAGATCAATAAAACGATCATGCAAAATAACGTTGCCTGTGATTGGTCGGCGACTCTCTGCCTGCGTGAAAGCAATTTCAGGAATACTAATCAGATTAATTTGCAGACTTGGTTTATTGATCACTGCAAAGAAATCCTGTCTGCTTCCTAATTGTGGCTGAGAGGTCAAAGGTCGGGTCGGGTTGCTTCGCAGCCGTCGTCTGCACAAGGTCACTTCAGGAGGGTTTAATAGGAACAATCCCTTTTATTTAACGTCCGTGAAGGTTGTTCATCTTCTCGTCCAGCTCCTGGAACAAAGCAAACATGCATCGGTCTAATTATTCCTTTTAATATTTCATATGAATCCATAGGTTTGAAAATCAACATGCTGATTGGCTCCAGCTGTTTAGGTTCAAAGCCCCGGGTGTCGTGCACGCCGGCTCACGTATATAAATGGAACTGGGCCACGATTATTTAATTAATTAGCCTTGTTTGATCTGCAAAAACCTTAACAAAGCTGAACTCCATTAGCGGCACGTCAAAAATAACTGACAGCCTTTGCTGTGGCGCGATTGTTTGTTCTATTTCTGGTTCCTGTTTTCCACCAACGCTCAACAAATCATCATCTAAGGAGCAGAGATGATGATTTACTAACCGACACACTAACATGTATGTTATCACGGAGCAGAACCTCCTTCCTTCCTTCTTGTTTTTACTCTCCTACACGTCTTATTGTGTTAAACTG
>CAAKHC010010553.1:7611-63335 GCA_901007825.1 Macroramphosus scolopax
CTCAGAGGGGACATGATTGGGGGCAAGAGACATGTGTAGGGCTGAGAGGGGAGAAGATGTGGTCTTGTCAATGCACTCATTAACGTCCTCTGAGTATCCCCAAATTGTTGGTGCTTGCGTTTACTTGAAAAGCTCAGTTTTTCGTCTGAGAGTCCATATTCATGTTTTTCATCAAATGCATCTCAGAATTCTGGTATTTCCACATTTTTTTTTGTATTGAGTTTGATGAAGATTTGATTTTACAATACATTATGATCTTCATAATAAATTTGACTTTAATATGTTGGATTAATTACACACAGAGAAACACTACTTTTAGTAGTATTACAACACAATGCTCATAAATATGCTCGTCATCAGTTTGTGTCTCATCTGCCGGTTCTACTTTGGGCTTCTCGTATATGTCGTCTTTTGTATACGTCAATTGTTTATCCCTTTCCGCCAGGTGACCATGTTCTTGTGCTGTGCCACCATCCTCGCCATCATCCAGTACTGTAACTTCTGTCAGCTCAGTTTTTGGATGCGCTCGGTCCTGGCGACGGCCACCGGGGTCGCCCTGCTGCTGCTGCTGTACAGCCCCTTGCACAGGTAACACACATACACACACATGGATATAGAAAATACACAACGAGACACAACACATTTAATCCAGTCTGAGCAGCACAAATCATCCATCAGCACTACGTCATTTTCACCGTTACAGTATTTTGCTTTAGACGACTCTCATGATTTAGATTTAAGTTCCACAAAAAAGATTAAATATCGCAAGTGACCCGGCCGTTCTGCTCTCAGTAAACCAGTCTATAATAAACCAGAGAATTTAATCTGATCTATGTTACATACTGTGTGTATGTGCATGTCTATGTCTGTGTGTGTGTGTGTGTGTGTGTGTGTGTATATGACTACTCCTCACCCTTGATTGACACCACTATTGTGTCTTTCAGCTCCGGTAATCACAGCTTGCCAGTTCATGGGTGAGTGTCTCCGTGGTAACAGCGGTGTTTGATGGATGAGTTACATTTGAAGGGGTCAACAGGAGCAAGGGCTCTTTTATATTTTTCCGTAACTGCAGCTCTGTCTGGCTTCTCCTCCTCCTCCTCCTCATGCTTCCTGCCCATTATTCTCCTATCTTTATCCCCCTCTGTGGCTCCCCGCGTGCCGCAGCAAGTAATGGCTGCTAAATGTCACTCGTCGTGGAAAAATGACTCATACAGCCTGCGCTGGCTTACATTCTGTGTTAAGGGCCCTTCAGCACATGAAAGATACCGTTATTCATATAATAACGGTATCGCTTTGAAAATCGCTTCAACTCAAGTGGATGGTGGAGTCCCTCTAACGACTGCAGATGATCAATGGGATCACTTTCAGAGCGATTTCATGAACGGTTTTATTCACTGACAGCCGATCGAAATCCATAAATGTACGTGTAACATGCCTGAAGACGTTACGGAGGGACTAATCATTTGGGTTAAGAATAACATCCTTAACTGCTGAGTGAATGGCACATTCGACTCACAGATACAGTATGTGCCTTCTGAATGTCGCCGTGTTAATACGCAGATAAATCCTGCTTGACCACACAGCTTTATCAGCATCACTCTACGAGCCAGAGATATAGTTTATACGAGTTAATCCAACGGCACGGAACAAGATGTTTCTGAGGTTTTTAAGGACATGTGAACATGCTCGTATGAACATGTGCTCATAACGTGGTTTGATTCTATAGTGCAAAGTGCTGCTCGACTACTTGGATGGATTCCTTCCTTTCTCATCCTCCACGCTTTTAATTCTGTCAATTCTTTCCATCTGTTTTGTTTCCTCTCGCCCAGCTCCAACCATTCTCACGTGCTTCCACTTCTTGTCTCCCTCAGACTGAACCTCTCCGCCGCAGGTGATGGTAGTTCAGCGCCTCACGATCTTCTGCTGCCGGAGACAGTTCTGTCCTTCTTCCTGCTTCTTCTCCTCGTCTGGTTTCTCAACCGTGAGTTTGAGGTCAGCTACCGTCTTCATTACCATGGAAACGTGGAGGCTGACAAGCACCGCTCCAAGATCCAGATGATGAGAGACCAGGCCGAGTGGTTACTGGGCAACATCATCCCCATCCATGTCGCTGACCAACTCAAGGTTTTTGAAGCTGCTTTAAGTTGTTTTAAGGAAATCTTCACCTTGTTAAAGATGAAAAAACTTCCTACTGCTCCAAAATATTTCTTAATACGAGGTCATTGTAAAGCTTCCATGTTTGTGTCATTGTTTCCCCAGGGGACGCAGAGCTACTCCAAAAACCACGACAGTGTCGGCGTGATCTTTGCCAGTATTGTAAACTTTAGTGAGTTCTATGAAGAGAGCTACGAGGGTGGGAAAGAGTGCTATCGGGTCCTCAACGAGCTGATTGGGGACTTCGACGAGCTCCTTCGCAAACCCGAGTTCAAAAGCGTGGAAAAAATCAAGACTATCGGTGCCACCTACATGGCGGCATCAGGGCTGAATGTCCGGCAGCTGGCTAAGAACGATGAAGACCCTTCGCACACTCACCTGAGGGCGCTTTTCAACTTTGCCCTGGAGATGATGGGCGTACTGGACGACTTCAATAAGAACATGCTGGGTTTTGGTTTCAAGCTCCGCATTGGATTTAACCATGGGCCCCTGACGGCGGGGGTGATCGGCACCACTAAGCTGCTCTATGACATCTGGGGAGACACGGTCAACATCGCCAGCCGGATGGACTCCACGGGTGTTGAGTGTCGGGTTCAGGTGAGCGAGGAAAGCCACACTGTGCTCAGTGCAATGAGCCTAGAGTTTGACTATAGAGGTACTGTGAATGTTAAAGGAAAAGGCCAAATGAGGACCTTTCTGTACCCCAAAAATGGGAAAAGTATGTTCCAAGATCAAACAGAGCTGAGCATCGGGGTCGGAGCCTCGACTCAGGCATCACCGAAAAATAAGACTTCAGCTGTTGCCAAGACAGTAGCTGTTCTTCCATCCTCTCCCAGTTCTCCTTCCTCCTCCCTGTCCACACTCCCTCCGCAACCACAGAGCGCTGTCAGGTCTTTAGGAGCCGGGCCTGAGCCTGAGATGAGAGAGGAAGGATATAGGGACGCTCCACACCTGCGTGAGCAGTCCACAGACCTTCATCTCCCTTCCGCCACCTCTGAACTTGTCCCAGAACCTAGAGCTGCACAAGTGCCCCCTCATCCGCAGCCTAGTCTTCTCGCACGTCAAGAGGAGGAGGATGCAGAGGAGGAAGCTGATGAGCTAGCAAAACTCAATGAGGAGTTTTACGCCCGTCTCTGATCTCTCCTCTTCCCTTCCCCTGTTTTTTATCCTCTGGCTGCCCCTGGTGTCGGCAGGATGTTCCCTCCTTCAGGCGAGTGTCTTCAGTGTAAATGAAGGAGAAGAAAGTGGAAACCTGGGACGGGAATGTTGCCCGAGTGCTGGGGAGGGTTGAACCTGTGTTGAGCACAGAAGTACACAGCGAAGAGGGCTGACGGGGGCGAGAGGGACAGAAAGTTCTGGTGATGTTGCTTCTTATTTGTTTTTGTTAATAAGTGCCTTCAGGACTACAGAAGTGGACGAACAAATATGAATACTGAACAAAGTTTTAACAAGCTGTTAAGAGAAAGTCGACTGCAGAACATGCTGTGGTTTTCTTACTTCATGCTTTTATTTTCAATGCAAGTATTTTGTTTAAAATGTTTCATTATCTTTGTGCCATATCATTTATTTGAACTTGATCAATGTCCTGATCTTACTTAAGGGATAATAATTTCAGATTCTATATATAAGTGCCAATGCTAGGCGGAGCAGGGAACTATGGGAAGAATGAGGGAATCACATGAAGCAGTGTTAATTTATGTATTCTGCTTTGACAAGAGGGCTTAATACAGTATTCATTTAAAGTTTAAGGGACATGCTACAAAGCAGGCTGCATAGATTTGAATTGTTGTAGCAGATAAATGCACATTTAAGCACAGGTCTTGCACAATGTTTTCTCGACCACTTGTATTTAGTAGTTACTATGGTGTGATAGCCGAAGACAGTTGAAGCTTAATTCTTGTCTGTCAAAAAGAAAAGTACAATCAAAAGCACACAAATAAATCAAAGGGAGGGGAATATACATTTGGAAGAAAAAGGGTTGTTTTGGAAAAAAGTGAGATCACAAAAGCAGGAAGGCACTTTAAATATACTTTAAGTGATACTCCAACCCAGGATCTCTCCTGAGGATGAAAACATATAGACGTTTGAAAGGTGTCTGTAAAAAGGATGCTCCTTGCAACTGAAACTTTTTCTGCAGCAAGCTCCAACTCTCTGCTGTGCATCCGTAGCTCCACGTACATCAACCATCCTGCACGATTCACTCCGCTTTGACCACCGATTGAAAACTACGGCGAACATAACCCGCAAACTTTGTACAGCCACCTTCTCGATCCACGGCGAGAGACCGATATCCAACGGGTGGAGTATCACTTCAAGTGGGACTGTGAGGGACAATCACTGTGTAGTTCTTGATAGATGAAAAGATGGTCCACATCGCTGTTGGTTGAAGCGTCAAAGCACAAATCAACGTCCATCTCTTGCCTTCATTGCCACAAGAAAACAATCGGTCAGTCCATCACTATATATTTATTCAATCTTTCAGTATTTTCTTCCTTTTAGCTGTGTGATTTTGCTGTTTTATATGTATCCAGTCACAGCCTCTGTAGTCAGGGGGCCCTCTACTGAATCAATATACTTAAATTGTGCCACTTTAATTGAGTGATCTGTAGGTGCAGTGCAACCTGAACTAGCTGATTGTTTTGTGGTGCCTAAACGTATGACTGTATTTTTTTTTTTTGGAGTATTTTGGTTTTCAGAATGTTTTGTATTATACTGTTGTTGTAATGAGGATAGATGATTGTATGTTTGAGGAATTGATGCTCTTTATGCAGGTTTTGCTGCAAGTTTTTTGATAAATTCCATCAGTTTTTTTTCCCCCTTTTCTATTGCTTACATTCTGCCTCGATTGGTGTGGTGTTTCCCTTCGAATAGCAGTCGCCAATGTAGTTCTCTTTGCTCACTTAAGGCTTTGTCTTTACTGTGTGTGTGTATGTGGGAAAGAGGTTTAACTCCAAGACAATGACACAGATGAGATCGCAGTAAAACAATGGAAAGGGAAAATTGATTAACTATACAAACTGATAACAAGGAATTTAGCTCTTGCTGCCTTTTCAGCTGTAGAAGGGAATTACATGCACAGAGCTTATATTCTATCAAATTGAGAATACGTTTGAATTCTGTATCATTATCATCTATAATGGATTTTGCGCGGCGGCCGCACACAAAAGAAATGTCATGAAAACAGAGGAACCAACAGCTGTCTCAATCATTAACATAAAGTATCTTCGTTTACCTCGTCATTGCGCAATCTGAACAGATACAACCATTGCTTTTTGAATTAGGAGTCCTTTTTTAAAATCAGTATGTGAGCTGTATTCATTTGGACAAAATAATCTCCAGAAGCAGACGTGAACTTCCAAAGAAATTTCCCCAGAAGAAGATTGAGATAAAAGCAGCCTCACGAGATCTGCTTTAAAGGCTTCATCATTCTATTAAATATTTATTATGAAACATTTTTCTAACAGTCACTTTTCATCTTGTCGTACCCTTGTAATGCATATTCCCAACACGCTCGAACCAAATAAAGTATTTCACGCAACTTTACGAAATCCGAAGAGACGAAGCACAGCAGCGTACAATTGATCCTTATTAAATCTTAGATGGGTGATGGTACACTCCCTCTGCAGTAGCATACATCTTTACAGGCATATAGATGTGTGTGTAATGTCTGCAGGACGAACGAGCCGTTTTCTTCTTTGTTAGACAAAATTTTGTTTGATTTTGCACCACACAATTATTCTTAGGTTTATTTCAATGTCATTCTTTCTACAAATGTGTTCAACATCAAGCATGTATTTTATGACTCTACAAGTCATCAGCCTCACGCAGGTTTCTTCAAGTCACTCAGCTTTCCTCATTTAAGGATTTTGTCCTTCTCTGATTATGTATTGATTGTTGATGTTTATTACAAGAAGCGGCCCTACAAAATCCAGCAATCCAGTTTAGAAAATGCACTCGCAGAGACAAGCGCGTGCATTGAGCAGACATCATGCAATACGTTTTTATTGAAGAAATGTGGCTCTGTTGTGACAACAAAAAAGGCGAAAAATTTGGCGTTTTTATTAATGTTCTGTTTAAAATCATTATAGTTAAATTCCATTACCCAAGCTGTCACCTCTTTTCATTATAAATTTGACAGTAAATTCCAACCCGTACGTGTTTTTAATTAAACCGGGACAGCAAATTGGGGTTGTTTGATAAAGATATGGATCCAATCCCTTCATGTATTTGTTTAATTTCAATGAAAGAGATGTATTATGTATGTTTTGTGCACATTACCCATGTATCATTTATCAACACATGATCGTAATCTGTAAACAATTGCACAAAGCACTCAGTATTTGTACATATGCAGTTACTTTATGTCACATATGATTTTTTTATACATGTGCATGTGTCCAATTTTGCCAGAAAACTATGAAAAAGAGATGCATATTATCAAATGTGTCTTTTTGAGTAAGTGTGAGTGTTATGATTTTATTACTCTTTTTTTCAGTATGATTGAAATAAATCTCAAAGCAGAAAAAAATTGTTGCGTGCAATGTTTAAAGTAATGATGGACTTGTGTCAAACCATACAGTATATGCTCGTTGCAGGTGGGCCGGGTGGTAAAAGACTTACTGATCCACATGATCCAATGGCAGTCTTTTTGATCCGACCAATATGTGGCCATACATTTTTTATGAAGCGTATATTTGACAAAATATTCTTCTTATCTTCTGTGAAGAAAGAGATGTTTTTTTGAGTTTTTGTTATTAATATTAAGCAACAAATCAAGAAAAGAACTGTAAACATAAAAACTGTCAAAGGGAGGACTACATACAAAGAATACTTCTTTACTTTTCTGATACATAAAATCATTAGAAAATACATTCTGAGAAATAACACTGAATTATGTGAGTGTACAATGTGACAGTTATTATTCATATTTTACATTATTTTTGAAACATTTATTCTACTTTTTATAACAAATTGATGTTATTACGATTGATTATATGTGTAATTCAACCATAATGTACATGAACTCACTAAGTTGTACAAATTATTTATTAATCACTTGGGTGTCACTGGCGGTGCTGTAGCGCCCCCAGTGGCCCGTAGGAGCAGTGTTTTCACGTAGGGCGTGATTGCGCGGCCCCTCCCCCTCCACAGCCGATCTGGTAAAGGAAAAAAAAAACTTTTTTGTATCGAAGGAATCAACAGCCGCCATCTTGTTGTGGCTCGAAATTGGTATTTCGGTCCAACACTGGGTTTTACGTAGAAATCGAGCATCCTTGCCGCGATATGACAGCGTCCTTCCCCCGAAAACCAAGCCTTAACATTGAAAAGAAGACATTTTTTGCGGAAAAACGGGAGTCGGATCAGTGGTCGTCGGGCAGAAAAGCTCCGTATATCTGATTTCCCCTTCAGAGTGCGGCGATTCAGCCCTGTCGCCGTCCGGGAGCAGTATTGTAACCGTGACCAAGCGGACACCAGACCGCGACTTTCGAAGAGATTTGCAGAAGTACAGCATTTTTATGCAATCGTGCATTTTTGTGGAGCTCCGCGCGAATTTTGCATGAAGAAATTTGACGTCACGCCAAATGAGTACTTTCAACATCTAGCATTTGCGGCTTTTCGCCCAGAATGCACACATCAACCTGATTTTATTGGATTGACATTTTGAAGCCCAATTTTTACATGGGGAATATTTTATTTGGGGTTATTTAACGATAATAATGTGGGTGTTGGGTGTTGGATTATCATGGGGTGAATGGCGGTGGCGAAGCGGGGCGCTATTGCATCTCTTTTGAAAGACGCCGACTCTTAGCACGGAGTAACGTTAGCTAACGCTAACAGTTAACTTAGCGGGTAGCAGGCATTTATTTAGCTATTAGCCAATTTGCTAACGTTAGCAGGCTGTCAGCTTGCTAATGTGCTAACCGGAAAGGTTCGAGTTGATAGATCAACTCCCCAGTCATAAAATAACTACAAGCATCAACTTAAGCAAACACCCGGGAAGGATAACAACTATGGCTGAAAACCTGCTTGACATCGGACCTCCCAACTCTAAGCGGCCGAAGCTAAATTCACCTGCCCTGTCAGCGTCGGATGGACCAGGTAAAGGCCTTAGCACTCTGCAAATTTAACACCAACATAAATGAAATGTACACGGATCAGCCCTGTGTGCTCTCGTTCTTCAACCACGGAGAATAACGTGTGGTTGAATTCTCCTGGTCAACAAGGTGTGCTTGGCTGTTAAGTTGTTGTTATTATGGTTTTACTGCAGTGTTGCATGGTGATCATGTAATTGCACCGACCTAATCTGGGTGTGGAATATACATAAGGGCCAGATTATTAAGTACACGTATCTATTGGTTTGACAGTCCAGTACAGTGGAACTGCAATAGATCTAAAGTTATGATGGGATGCTATTAAGGCTACAAACTACAGCCTCCAAAATTACTAGAAAGTTTCATCGATACTGCTAAAACTGCTGCAATAAAACCTGAACATTGTGACATGATGGCAGGAGCTGATGGGCATTACACTGGGCGTACCTAATAACATGGCAATTGGATGCTTGTATGTGTTTGCATATACCACATTATTAGCATAGCCTAACGTTACTCTGTGAAGCAGCCTAGTATGGGAAGTTGTAATATTAATGATAATTGTTCACAGGTTATTGCTGAGCAATACCTTGGTTTCACTGACAGGTCAAGATGGCATAATGGAAGTCAAGTGATCATTTTGCCTGATTATCTTCCACGATAAAGGTGTGCAAAGCTGGCTCCAAAATGTCACTTATTTAAAATCACATTCCCGCTCAACTCATGTCCTACTGTGTATTCAAAACCTTCTGTTAATATAGCTTATGAATTTGAGCTGGTCCTTGTTAATGTATTTCCATTCATTTGAAGAATGATGACCTCTTCATGCACGCTCCCTGAAAGTAATATGTATTGTGCATCATTTTATATTTTAATTACTGACTGTCAGTTTGAAGCCCCTCAAGTGAGATAAACACCAACTGCATCCAGCTGCTGCAGCAACGCAGAGCAGAACATTTAGTCAGCATGGCAGCTGACATAAACTGGAAAGAGCCGAGTATTAGATGTGAAGATATTCTATTTCTTCTAACTTTCTCCTTAAGTGATAATTTTACATGTGAATTAAGCTGAAGTCGCGGCACATACTTTTTGTGTGGGGTGACTTTGTCAGATGTTGTGGCTATAAAATCTGACTAAGCAGTGCAAAGAAGCATGTTGGAATTAACTGCCAGAAACGTTGTACGTAAACAACTTTTAATGTTGTGTATTGTGCTCTTACGTTAAGCTTCACTTGACCACACAGTCAGTCAACTGCATGCTGTATACTGGGACAAACAAACAAACAAACACACACACACACACACACACACACAAGCCCACAGTGGAACTTTTCTGGGTGCATGATTGATGCAAATACAAAAACTAAAGGGATCAATGCTACTCTGAAAATGTTTTTGGTTCATTATGAAACAGGACAACTAGCCAGCAGAGTCTTATTAAATAAACACTGAGAAAAAAGCAAAACAAAAAACACAATCTTCATGCATGTAGTACTACAAACGGGTAAACATTATATTAAGAGTTGGTCCTATATTGCCAACCCAACAGTACAATGCCACAAGTTGGTACTCAACACCATAGTGCCTCTCGTCCGGCTGCCATGTGCTTCCGTGCCTTCATTTCCCGTGTTCAGTTAGTTTATTTTGGAGTTAAAGATGTTTTCTTCATGGTAATTTCCAAAACAGCACTTCTATAACATTATGATACAGCTGTAAGTATGTATTTGTAGCTGAGCATTTTCGTGAGAGTGTCACTCCCATCAATCATTTGACACTATTTAGCTTGGAAGACAAAGATTTGTTGGACAGCCCTCAACAAAAGCAGCAGTCACAACAACGGTGACTTACAAAGCCCATCACACATGGCAAAGGCACCACATGTCTGCAGTGATCAATCATTAAACCAACCCTCTCCCTTTATAGTTTTCACTAGTTACAACTTGGACCTAATGGACCCGGTGGGACAGCACTGGGCAACATATCAGCTGTAAATTACAGCAGAGCAAGACCTGAATTTTCTTTGTGACTGCCTTGATATTTGGCCTTTTCCTGTTGCAGTCGAGCATGATATGAATTGCACATACCATTTTGGGATTTAAAGTACTTATAGGTTAAGTTCTTTGTGTAAGAAAGCATATTGTATGTTTGCAGTTTTGCCTCTATATTTTATGCAGTCAACATATATACTTGTCATTTAGTGTGTCATTTTTGTGACTTCGAAGTAAATTCTGTCAACAATAGTGAAACAACTTTGCATCACAACCTTTTGTAAGCTAAGACATGCATAAGGAACAAATCGTTTCTTGAAACATTTTTAAACGGTTGATGAGAAATTATATCAAGAAAGGTTGTCCAATGATGGGTAGAGGTTGGAAGATGACCATTTATTAGGCCGTTCTGATAAAAGAAGGGAGTTAATTCCACCATTGTGGTGCCAGGGATGACCATAGATTGCAGATTGGGATGAGCAATCAGATGTACTCCCCCGTAGGCAAGTGCCAATATCTTCACGAGATCGGAGATGGGGAGTGACATTAGAGTTTCTTGGTTGCTTTCGTATGGGTTGCGTTTGGATTGAGTTGTATGGATCTGATGTCAGAGGCAGGTAACCCGGCAAGGAGGAGGTTGCAGATAGCCAGGCAGGAGATGACAACTGCCTGGACCTGTGTAGCTTCCCTTGTGAGGAGTGAGCAACTTGTCTGGATATTTTAAAGGGCGAAACTTCCTTTGTAAATGAAAAAGTCAGAGAGCAACGCCATCTGCGATCTATTAACTAGAGGACAGTCTCTGTTTCCTTCTTCTAATTAACTGACTATTGCACGTCTGTTCGCCTACAAAACGAAAGAAGAAAATCATGTAGCTCTTCAGAGAAACAATTACATTCTCTGGTCAATAGAAGAGGAGGACACGTTGGATGTTTGGATACAAACACTGAAGCATCTTGTTGATTCGTCAAGTTGCTACGTGCTTTGGTGTCTCTCTCTTTCCTCCCTTTCATATGCACCTGTAACTTTTCCACACTGAACAAAAATGTGTGAAAAACACTGGACTATGTGTTTGTTTTTTCCATAAATCCACCTGTTGCACATTTTCCGCCATCACTCCGCCGTTTGTTGTTGTTGTCGAGTATGTTGCACCATGATACTACTGGTACCATTTGAAAACGGGTACGCCATGTTTTTTGAATTGTGGCTTCGACTTGATGCCAAGCCTGGCGGAGAGGGCAGACCCCTCCCTTCCAACCAGGGGCATGATTAATAGTTTTGAATTAGCAAACTCGTGCATCTATGTTTCCTAATTTTCTAAATTTCAGTGATTCTAACACTTTTTATTAAGAATAGGCACTCCTACTTTCTCACCTAGATAAATGACACTGTGGCATTACATCAATATGACGCACAGCAGCAGAAAGTGAAAGTAAGGAGAAAAACAAAACCGTAAGTATGAGTGAGAGACATCTGCTAATAACATGAAACGGCTGCCAAGGTATATTTGTACTCAATTATGCTTTAGTTTTTTTATCCATCTGAGAGAACACCTCCATCTGCAATCAACAATCTCCCCTCTTCTGATGTCAACCACCAATAAAACCAAAGTAGAAGACAGCTGTGCATTCTCTGCAGAGAAATACAGGGAAACATTCTCGTTAGAAGATGTAGAAAAGGTTTGATATTGTACAAGCACGAAGACAGTGCTCTTAATAATTCTCCCCCCATTTGCGTTGTGTTTGACCCACCGCAAACATATCTAAATGAAATGGAAAACTGTAGGCCTGATGCCGTAGACTTACAGATGTTAGTCAGTGCTGAGCCATCCACCGAATATTCGGTGCAACATTACTTAGCCACTGACAATACCATCTGCTGTTGGCCTCCCCCGTCGTTGTTTTATTCATCAAATAAGTGTATTTATTATTAATAAAATGATAAATATAATACATTTTTGTTGGAAGGAAAAACTCTTCTCACGCTCCCTGCAGCTGTACAGAGACACAGGCAGCATCGCAGCGTCGTGATTAGGGTGTTTGTGCAAATCACTAGATTAAGAATGACAGTGTGAAGTGGAGAGTGCACTGATGCAGTGACTGACTGTATCTGCAAAGAAATTGTCTTCCAACACGGTTGGAAATCCATCATTCAGAGAGCTCTTGTGATCATACAACCGCCAGTATGAGTTGAAAGGACGGACGTATTTCTCGCCAGTAAACCATCCGTCAAGGCTAAAACCATATATGACTGTGGTCAGGTGAACCGTCATTCACTGCATTTGTGGTTTAAAAAAAAAAAAAAAAAGAGCTGCAACAGGCAATGTCCGCAGTGGAAAAGTTAAATCGTTTTAAAAACAGTTGTCATTGTTGTGTATTTACTTGGAACATACATGTTCTAGCATGGTAAAACTTTGTGAATATACAGTTGTACATTGTTGTTTGTAAGCAGGCTGTTTGCAGCACACGGATCTTCAGAGCGTCTGCAGCAGCTCAGTGCGGATTTTCCGCGATTTTCATTGTTTAATCTGTTCAATAAGTTCAAGATCAAAGAAACATCACTTTGCACATGTTTAGATACGCTGTACTTTTCTTATAAAAAGAGCGGTGTTACCCAAAATACCACATTTGACAGACCTTCACCAATGCCAACATTTCAACACTGCGACATCCCTAGAAAACACAGAATTTGGAAAAAAAAACAGCCCATATTTCAAAGGGTCCTATACATGCACTTACACACTATACCATAGTTTTTTTTATGTGCATCTGAGCAATAACAAAACTGACCATCTGGAAGCAATCCTAATTTTGCGGTCATTCTACAGCTAGCCCGCTATAATGTAATGATGTACACTTGAGTAAGCCAACATTTCAAATGAAAATCCATGGATGAAAATGAACAGGAAGCAAAGGAAGCACATGCTAAAGGAAAGTTCTGTGACATGTAAGTTTGAAGATAAAGGAGTTGAAAGAGGCTGGCGAGAGTTGATCCTGAGGACGGCAGAAGGATGTGTGGTGGATTATCTTCATCTGCCCATCCCCTTTGCTGCTAAATCAAATAGAAAAAATTCAATCATGCACGTTTAGCATGAGTGAAAAGCAAGCCTCAGCACAGCCTGTATAGTATTGATTGAAATAGACGTATATTTGTAATGTTGCATTGAAAAACGCAACTTAAAATACCTCCTTAGCAGTTTTTTTTTTTTTTTTTTTTTTTTTTTTTTAAGCGAGCATACATTACCTTCACAGCCCCGAAGTGTCTATTTTGCTGTCCCTGCTGTGATACTGAACAGCGAGTGAAATGCCAGGCTGCACTATACCGCACCTGTCATCGTAAGATCAGGCATCCCGATGACAGACAGCCCCAGACTGGACCACTGCCGGAGCTGCTTTTCAGGGTATTTATAGCCATTAATTCCAAGGGAGTACTACAGAGGTAAACGGGGAAAGTACAAAGCAATGTGGCTAGCAGAACGATAAGAAATGGGGCAAAAATGGTGAGAGCGTAGGACGGAAGGACGACTAGGAAATGAAAAAAGAAAAAAGGCTCAAGAGATTAGTAGTTTTTGTGACCCATCCCCTTCTCTCATGGTCGGGACTCCCCTAACTGCATGTGGCAATACCTAACCAAAACATTGCTTTGCATTTTTGGTTGGCAGCCAAGTTGCCTGGGGGCAAGGTCGTACACAGTGTGTGTGTATCCCAGTTCAGAAATGAATGCATGGACAGGCCTGAGTGCAAGTGGCCCACTTGAATGGTGTTGCTCTGAGTGCATCCATGTGGCTGCCGGGTTGAGAGGAGGGGCAGAGAGGAAAGAGCTGGGAAAAGATGGATGGTCCTTTCAGCCAGAAACAAGCTTTCTCCACATGGAGCACCTGCTTGCCTGATGCCAGGGGCAGACAGCGGGCAAGCATGGCAGATCTGGATCTGGCTGTGTTTACTCAGGGAAGTGAGTAGGCTAAGTGCCCTCATTAAAGGCTGGATACTGCCTTAATCTCAATGAAAACATCCAGCAGTAGCAGATGCGATGATCAAATTCTGTGGTGTTGTGACTTCAGCTCTGTTCATCACATGCAGGCTGCTACCAAATTTGATCCGTGTATGTCTGTTTTTTGAGGCTTTGCGAGTTAAAAATTACAAGTGGTCACATTTGTTTGAGTGGCCCAATCTGTCAAACCCGCCAAATCTGGCAACAGCAATCAATTTATGCTGATCGTGTCCCAAAAACTTTGCAAAAACCATGAGGAGAGAGAGGTTGAGTAAAGGAGATGTTGATGAATGTACAAGAAAGGAGGGAACGATTGATGCTGAGCTAGTTAAGAACAAAAGCACTAACATAATTCAAACCACAATGGAGTTTTGACATGGAACGCTTTGCTGTGAGTGTATTGTAGGCAATGTTGCAGGCCGTTTGAGTCATTTATAAGCTTAACACTGGATGAACACAGTTTAAGCTTGAAACCTTATAGTTACTGCAGTAAGAAACATAAATCTGCAGAGAGATTTACGACCCAAAACAATGAGCAATGTCCTGAGGGCTTTTCAGCGGTTAGGTCAGAGTAATGGTTAGGTGTGTGTGTGATTTCCATTTTCACATAATGATAATGAAAAATGCTTCGGAAGTTACTTATAACAGCCTCATAATTAATGTTTGAGATAAACTTTATATCGATGTAAAACTAGGGTATGCAAATTAAGAAAACTATTCCTCAGTATGCAATGTCATCGGTTAGTATCATGCTGTTCCTGAAAAGAAAAAGTTTCAACCACATTATCTGCTGGTGTGGCCAACTGGGAATGTGATGGGTGGATAACTGAGAAGTTTAATTTGATGAGACTATGTTTTAGATGAAATGTCATTCCATTCCTCACTACCTTCAGATGCAGTGATAAGCTGTTGCTTAGCAACGTCGCTGCCAGGCTAAGTGCTGATCATTGACTTTTGCTGTTTACTCACGTTGTTGTTTTTTGTTCAAATACAAATGTAATACCATTTAAATTAATTGCATAACAAATCAATTCAATATTCAATTTTTTTCCGGGCAGCATGTGCCTCTTATTATGGCAACAGGGTGCTTGAAGCTGTTCTGCTGATGGGTAACTAGACCTGACCCAGCAGCTCTCCTGCTGAAATCGTTACAGCTGCCCCTGACAAGCACAGGAGGGTAAAACAACTCCATGCCCCAAAGTTACAGACTCTCAAAACGGTCAACTTAAGGGAAACACTAATAACGTATTACATACAGCCTGTTTGTTGTTACTCTAATGTAGACCGTATTTCACACAACCAAACCTTTTCTCGCTTTCATAATTACTCTATCTCAAACAGATCATCTCTCTAGGCACTCAGCATTATGCTCACACCTCTGGATGGTGTGACATAAATATTCATCCACTGCCCAGCAGGAACTTAAAGTGATGCTTCATTCTCTCTCTCGTCACACTGTGTCAGTTAGCCAGTAGCGATGCTCTTATCATCACTCTTCGACTTGTGTCTGAACTGTGCTGCAGGGACAAGACCTCAAAGCAGCACCAGTTAACTTGCTGGCTCATCACTATTCCAGAACTGGGAATGAAGGATACACACAAATATTGAATTTCAGGGCTAATAACTAGAGCCAGACAGATACTGGATTCTTTGGGCTAATGGAATTTGAGTAAAAGATTCTGATGTTCACATATTGTTCACAGTATTGTCAGTCCTGTCAGTGTCATTTTTTAAAGTATCCCAATGTAGAGAAATTAAGATATTGTATGTAATTCTCACTTCACTAACATTTGAGTGAAGTTTTTTGCTGTTTCCTTTCCAGACTATTGAACTCCTTAAAATTTGATCAAATCAATTTTCTTATTCGTTCTTGTTTACTTTCCCTTCTAGATTTGGGCTCACTATCCTGGGACGATTTGGAGAATGACCTTCCAGATGAGTTGATCCCTAATGGAGGAGATCTGAGCCTGATGGGTGGGATGCCTGCAAATGGTGGAACAGCACCTGGAGCTGGTGGACCAGGTGGCAGCTCAGCAAGCCTTGGTGGCAGCGGCGTTGCCACCATTGTCCCAGATGCAGCTGCTAAGCACAAGCAGCTATCAGAGCTTCTTCGAGGCAGTAGTGCCTCCAGTATAGCAGGCACAGGGCTGAGCTCAGGTAGCCCTCAGCCAGGAGGTATGGGTCCTCAGCTGAACACACCACTGGGTAAAAGCACCCTTGGCCAGGGCTCCCCAAACAACCACCAGTCCCTCCAGGCTCAAAAAGCAGGAACACCAACTGGAGTAGCAGGGCAGACTAACAACAACAATACTGCAACAATGAGTTTGAACACAACGGCCTTCAACCAGGCCATGATGAATAGTAACCAGGGCCATGCTGCGCTCTTGGCCCAGGGAGGGCAGTCCCAACCTGCGCAGGTTATGAATGGTGGTCTTGGACCTGGAGCAGGGAGAGGACGGGGAGCAGGCATGGTAGGAATGCAGTACCAGGGACAGAGCATGCAGGGAACAGCCCCTGGACCAGGAGGAGCAGGGAGTGCACTGGCGGATACTCTCACCCAGGGAGGACAGCAGATGAGTGCTCATGCTACAGTCAGTGCAGCCCAGCAAGCAGGCAACATGAACAAGGTGAGTCACACCCCTATATCCCATCATCCCTTTTAAGTTATAATTTATGCATGTGCATTTTGTAACTGTAATGAGATGTACTGAAAATGTTTTAAAATCTGATTCATTGTTTGCACTGGACACATAATTCTGTAGAGCATTTGTTTTGTTGATGGACTACAGGGAAGTTACTCTAAAATAGGACACATTAATGTGATCCTTTTCAGACTCATTAAAAACAATCTAAATGAGCTTGATGATGATAATGTGTGTTTTTCAGTGTTTTGCGTGTTTGCACCACACATTCTGCTCTTGTGGTAGCGTGTAGATGTCTGCCTGGATTTGTCAAGTTAAGCTAAATTCTCTCCTCAAATCGTCGCACACTGTGAATCCAGAAAAAGCGATGCCTTTTCCAGTCTCCCTCAACCCAACTCCTGTTGTATTTTTTACACAACATATGGTGGACAGTAGTTGCAGAAGTTTAGGTTCTGCTATTGTTAAATGAATGAAGATGGTCTATGACCAGAATATTACATATGCTTTGATTCAAATGCCTCCGTACATTCGTTCAGTTTAGGATGTGAACTGTACACAGCACACTTTTGTAGTTCTACTTCATTTTTTGAACAGCAGATGATATTGACCCTGCTGAGGTGTGTGAGAATATGTTTTCATCATGTCATCGTCTGTTAGGTTAAATTGTCACCAATGTGGTTTCACATGAAATAGGTAGGAAGCCATCTATTCTACTGGTTTTGTGTTAGAGCCAAGACACTGAAGCTTTATGTAACCACAGCACACAGACATATGCTGCGAATTATTGAATAGAGAGTTGGAGAGATAGTGAATGTGTCTCAAATAGAGAACTGGAGTATGCACACATACTTCAACCTCGAGGTGGCTGGGGGTCCCCCTTTCACTTGGAGAGGGTGGTGCTGTAACTTCATCAGCAGGAGAGCTGCTCTGGGCAGAACTAGCTTCCCTGCCATCAACACTTGAGGTTGTAGCATCCTCACCTCGGATTACAAGTGTTATGCATAGCCAATTCTGACAGAGCAGAGTAAAAATGGTAAATGGAGCATTTATATATCGCCCTTCTACCTTAACGGTAATCAAAGCGGTAATCAGAATCCAGTGATTTAATTTCTTTCATTGGCAACAAGGCTTCACCGCACTGGCCAATTATTGTCATTGTCATCAATCTTTTCTTGGGGAACAAATAGTGTACTTGGCGGGAATATTTAAAAGCTTTTGACTTGCTCACATGCTCTTAAATACATACAGTTTGCACTGAAGGAGTTTACACACTATAGATCTCTGTATTTGTGTTGGTGAGAGGCTGCGGCTGAGATACAGATGTCATTCCCGTCTGAGTTCCTTTGTGTCATGTGTGAGAATGAGCCCTCCCTCTGTTTCTCTTGCTCAGTAGTTGGCTGCTTGCCATGTTAGCCACATTTGAAAAGGCAAGTATTGTAGACCACTTCATCAGTTAGAATGATAGAGGACGGGTGCAATGAGGAAGGAAAAAGGGAGGGCAGCCCAGCTGATTAGTCTGTCCTGGCAGCAGAGTTGTGAGATGATAGTTGGCAACTGTCCTGCCTGCCCATGTGTGGAGTGTGTCAGAGACTGGGGGACTGAATGGAAGAGCAAAGTGAAGGGGGTGTGGATTTATGTGAGTGTCCGCCTTCTCTGCCTTGTTGAACGGTTGCCAGTGTCTGGTCGTCTCAGCTGGGTCTTTTTATCTGAGCTGTTGGAGTGGTGCCTGCCTGAGGGGATACAGCCTGGCCTAGCATGGCAGGGTCTGCTTGAGTATCCCAGCAGTTCCCAGAGGCTAAGATCTTTTAAATCTCATACTATGATACGGCCATTCTCCTCTTTGATTGGCAATATATGCATATGTTTCTGAATACAAGTATTGATATATATACACACAAAGCTACTGAGATTTACCAGATAAAAGGTAAATCTGATGTCAGATGGTATATTTCTTTCATCTTGCACTCGACAAATACTGTTGTTTTAGTCACTGCATGTCCAGCACTGTGGGGAACTTCTCTTTTGCTAAACAATGTTTGCAAGGGAATAGATGTTTCTTGTTCAGCCACCCTGCTTGCATTAACTAAGATAAACCAGAACTTCAAGATTCGCTGATAACGTCAGTGATGATGAACAAAGACGGATAGGACGAAAGCTATGACTGTCATTGTTCAATTGTGATTGGTTATGTAGCTGGTGTACATCGAACTTACTCACTCATTTGAGAGGGCATCACTTGAATGTGAACATCACTGATACAAGCATTAAACTGGAGTGCAAACCAGCACCAGGTGCAGAGCTCTCCACCAACTTTTGCACTGGTAGAACTTTCCTAGTTAGTCGCATCAACACAGGATTTAGTAGTAACATGTTAATATTGGTTAATTTGGATATACGTGATGGCCAAAATTTCTCATTAAACTACATATTGTACTGTGCGCTAGGTTTTTAATTTTGCTGTCTCTCATGGTTCCACTAGTTGCAACTCTACAAGTGAGGGTCTCAAAAGAGGGGGGAGGCAGTGTATCAGGAGGAGTTCAGGCTGGTTTCTATGGATAGACAAATCTTGCCTGCCAATAACTGGTCTCATGCTGGGCTATCATGATGCCAGAGCATCAGTGGCTAAACAACGCAGTCATCCTGGCACAGCTATGGTGTTGCCTGATTTCACAGAGGAGATCTTGTAGTGACAAATTGGCACTAAAATGCAGACACGACCCCTGTTGGCACATAGGTTAGGACCCTATGAAATCTGAATGAAAACTTTCTACATTCTGTTAAATAAGTATAACTAAAGACTGTTTCTGGAGCTGGTAGCTGTACAGTTAAGTTCAAAACAGCAAAGTCCCAATACACACAAATGATTCAACTGGAAATAATGTAATTAAGATAAATGTCTAATAGAAATACTACTTAAAATTTAGAAGAAACGACAAGACAGACACTTGTGATTTATTATTCTCCCATCATCTGTCTGTCTTTCCAGATGGGCCTGGGCAGCAATGGGGGTCAATTTGCAGCCCAGTCATATGGTCAAGGGGCTGCAGGACCTGGCCAGCAACTAAACCCTCAACAGCAGCTCCAGAGCAAGGCTGCCCTTGCCAGCAGTCTACCACCATTCCCCAACGAGCTGAAAGGGGCAGCTGTCACCAGCGTGCCAAACATGGTTAGTGCTTGTTGCACTATCAGACATTAGATTACAAATAACACAACATTTCTCCAGATGTTTCAGTAGATATGACAGTACCACTCTTGGTGCTGGTAATATTTCAGTTGAAACAAGAAACACTGGCAGTGGACTGAACAGTGGGTGAATCCTACATGATTCAGTCTGTCACTTCATGCCGATGCTGAAACTAGCTAGCCAGCAGTTTGCAAATATTACTCTTAATATTTTGTCATGGAACATGAACAGCATGACCTGATTTACTGGTAAATATACCTTTCTGCTGTCTGTGCTGAAACTGACCTTGGACGTCCATACTGTACTTAGTTGAAGCAGCTGACAGTCCATAGCTATATGGGCTATTAAAGTTATCTATAATGGTAGATGTGGTGCTTATTTTTATACCTAAGTGTCTTGGCAAGTTTCAACTCTGTCCAACCCTTAGCTGCGACATTAATTCATAAATATTGCTATTGATAAATTTGGTGTTGCTAGTTGACCAGTTGTCTTGTACCATTTAGGATGGATAAATAAATTAAGTTTGCTTCCTACATGTAATCACCTCACCTCAACTGTTTTTGTAGTTTCAACACCAGGGGCAAAAAGAGATTCAAGTTTTTTTCAAACTAATAACAATGATATGTGTCTATCTTTTTCTTCATCGCCAATGCAGCAGCCCCAACAACAGGCAGCTATGCTACCCCTACCCGGTGGTGGAGGTGTGGCAGTGCCTTCTGCAGGTCCCACAGCTGATCCTGAGAAGCGCAAGCTGATCCAGCAACAGCTGGTCCTGCTGCTTCATGCACACAAGTGCCAGCGACGGGAGCAGGCCAATGGGGAAGTGAGGGCCTGTGCCCTGCCCCACTGCCGCACTATGAAGAACGTCCTCAACCACATGACCCACTGCCAGGCCGGCAAGTCCTGCCAGGGTAAGTTGGAACATTTAAAACTAAGGATGGCAAGTTTAAGCTACATCTTCAAACAATACTGGAAGCAATTATTAGCCGGTTCATGAAATACAGTGGAATGGGAGTTGGGGGGTTTGGTGGGTAGCACGGAGGTATTTTGTGATTAAGATCACATAAAACCTCCCCACTTATTTTTACGTTCCTGAGGAAGATTATAATTTCTGAAACAAAATAATATGCACAAAGAATTCAAACATTAAATAGGGTGCTTAATATATCCCCTCCAATCCTAAAAATTAAGGATTAATTTGTGAAGGAGTAATATTGGCTTTGGTTGGACAAGGACATGTGAAACGACCAGAAGACTTTAGCCCTACTTGTTAGAAATAAGCATGAGCCTCGGGACAGCTGGCTAACTGGACAGCTGCCAGACAACACATTTTCACCATTTTATTTCTGCGGTGTTCATCAACACAACCACCACAGTCATCATAGAAGTGAGCAATTACAATACTCAGCAAACACGAACATCACATTAAACAGAAAGATGCACCACCTTGTGGAGCAACCAGCTACTACAACAAATCTACAGCACCTCTTTTGACAGTTCCTCTGCACATCCTCACCATCTGCATTATCAGTTAATACATTGCTCATAGATTGATTAGATAATGGCAATGAATTGATAATTAATCATTGAAACCCCCGTTTGAAATCTGGTTATTTATTCAAATTGATAATTTTTGGTGGTTTAAAAGTTTGTAGATGTCCTGACTAAAGAGTGCTTAGTCCTCCAGAGCCTAAAAACTATTTACTAATGCTTTTCTGCTGTGTTATCACATTGTTGAATAGACAGCACATCATTACCTCTAGCTTGTCATCAATGTTCATTGCACACAGAGTAATTTAGGTAATTAAATACAGCCATAAACTGCTTGATGTCTGAAGCTCATTTCAAAGCTTTGTGTAATTAATAGTGTGGATGTCACTCAGATCTACATTCACCTCTGCGTTGATTCATTCAGTCGGTCTGTGCTCCACTGTCGCTTTCTCTCTATCTCTCTCTCTCTTGACCTCCGTACGCGCTCATAATTTGTCCACTTAACCAACAATTGTGGAAAACACTGTTTCAACAAACAATGTTTCCACACAAATTAACCATGAGGATTCATTCCTCACTATTATCTGTATATTGAATAAATATATGTATACGGTACCTTGAGTACTTCTGGTACCATAGAAAAACGGATAGGTCCCGTTTTCCGAATTTGGCATCAACTCTGCACTGAAGTGTGGTTCTTGTGACATCCCTATCCTCCAGCCTCTGTCAGCACAAGCATTGCTTTAATGAAACATATCCCCTAAAGCCATTCTCCTTTAGATTTGGCTCCACTTCTTTGCGCAGATCTTGGACTTGAATGCTTAAAACAAAATTTCAAGCCAAACATGCTCAGTGGCCAAGGTGTGCGAAGGAGTCTGTGTTTCTGCTTGCCAGCTCATTTCCTCTTGCTCAAGATCTCTGTTTCTCACTGCCCCTGAAATGACTGGAGAGAAATTCTTTTCCCCCAACATAGCTAGGATCAGTAACATTTTAGATTTATCTGATGTCTGTTGGCTTAGTTCATTTTTACTCATGGGACATTAGAGCCTGTGAAATGACTAGTGCTTGGATATTCCATGGATATAGATCTCCTGCTTTTTCATCACTGCATACACAATCTACAACAGCCGCCAATATAATAGCCCCCCTATGTTTGAGTCTCTGCCATAAGCGTTAGCATTATCACCAGTATAATGAAGTTCAATTGTCTTTGTGCATAGCCCTTGAAGCTATGTAGTAATTGTACATGCAGCTGAACTTTGAAGCGCCAGCAGCTCGTAAGCCTGGTTTTATCCTTCATGTGATCTATTGTCAATTTACTACATTAGTCCGACCACAGAGGAAATGAAGTGACTCGATTCATTCAGGCTCACAAGGGAATAAGGTTCATGTTCTAGATTTCAATGTCTGTGTTCAATATCGGATATCAAACTGAAATAACTGATCTACAGTTGCAAATGAAAGGTAACATACACTCATCATGAACATGTCATGGGACTATTGGGCTTCCAATGGTTTCTTTGAACTGGTCTATATCTGTGATACAGTACACGTAATATTTGGTTTAATGTCCCATAGCAAGTTTCAACTTGACCAATCACTCTTGGAGCCATCACAATCTTCTGGCAAGAATTCTGGTTGGATATTTGACCATTGTTCTCGACGGAATTGTTAGATTAAATTTGTTGGTTTCCTGGCATGGACCCAACTTTGAAGGAGTGTCCACATATTTCCGATCGGGTTGAGATCGGGACTTAAGCCATTCCAAAATGCTTCACGTTAGCTTGCTTTATCCATTCCACAACCAGCTCTGATGTATTTATGGCCATTGTCCCATTGGAACGACCAGTTTCAACCTTCTAGCTGATTGTTTAAGTTATGCTGAAGAATTCTCAGGTAATCCTCCATTATTTCGTCCAGTTTGTGCAATTCACCAGTTCCGCTGGCAGCAAAACCTCCCCAGAGCACGATGCTGTCACCCCCACGGTTAAAAGTTGCCTCCAAACATACTTCTGGTCATTGTGGCCAAACAACCCAATTTTCTTTTCTTCATCTGATCATAAAACTTTCCTCCAGAAGGTTTTTCCTTTGTCTATGTGGTCGGCTGCAAACTTAAGTCAAACTTGAATGTGTCGTTTTTGGAGCAGGGGTTAGTGCATTGTGATGTAATACTGGTCTGACCGTAGACAGCGATACTGATGTTCCAGCAGCTTCCAGGTCATGTAAGACCTGTGCCTTGATGGTTCATGGGTTGTTCATGATCCTCTATATCAATGTCCTCTCAGCTGAGAGTGACAGTTTGGGTCTTCTTCCTGACCTTGGCAAAATTGCTACACATCCCAATAACCTTTTGACCTGATGATCTTGGAACCTGCAGTTGTTTCTCACATCTGCACTGAGCTCCTTGGACTTTTGCGTTGTACTGTGTGTTTGTCAATCTAATGAGCGCTCTCAAACAAGCCCTTTTCACGTTGGCACAGAGAAGCGACCTGCTGCAGTTGATTATGATCATTAATGGGAAGTTTAGAGTCTTGAAGTCATTTTGGAGTTTTAAGCACAGATAATTTAAGTGCATTTTTGCATATTTTTGGATTGCAGACGATCCTAAATACATTCAGGCCTGTTAACTAAATTTCTTGATCTTTATCCCTATAAAAGATGTTTGATGTACAATCCATCTGCCTGAGAAAAAGACCAGTTCAAAGAAATCATTCCCCTGACATTCATGTCCATTATGAGTGTAACTTCTGTTGGCAAATGCACTTGCAGAAGAAATTGCCATGACAGTCCACCGTTATGTTCCCGTTTCCATCCACACGTTGGACATTTGTAACTGCAAGTCAAGACCCTCTTTCAAAAAATCACAAAATAACCGACAAACAATGGACTTTGTAACAGGAGACCACTGTTTGTTTTCAACCGCTAGTTACACATGTATCTACACTTATGTAGGTTTAAGAGTGGAAACCAGTGCAATGAGGTGACCTTGAGTTTTAGGCAAACACAGTCTCCAGTTTTTCTCATTTTGTCCGGCGTAACTTTCCGACTTTTTACACGTTTTGTTAATGTCCTTTAAGCCTCTTTGTTTTTTTCTAACTTAATGATGGGGCCATCCATAAATAATGATTATATCATTATATCACCATATATTATTATATCAAACGTTTCCAGTTTCTTTGTCTTTGTCCTCCGTCTTTGCACTTACAAATGAAACCATTTCCAATTGACAAAAAAGCAACATCTGATCTGATGCACTTTGTATTTACTTCAGTGTCACAGTGATGTTTGAGTTGGATGTAATGACTTAATTTATTCTCTAGTTTGCTCGACCTTCATTACCTCTTGTTCACTCTCTAGCCTGCTTAACTGAAGTTTTATCTTTATCTAGTTTGCTCTTCAGCCTGTTAGCGCACACAATAGAGAAGCTGAAACAAAGCTCTTCTTTGTGTTTAATGTTTGATGATGACCACTTCCTTGTTTTTTCAGTGAAGCTCTACAAAAATTGTATTTGCCGCTGGGTCAGAGATTGACCAATCTGCAAATTTCAGCCAACAATGCCCCCAAAGTTCCTGTATTGTCAATGACCAAAAGCAGTGACTTTTCTGCTTGTTGTTTTATTCTTTTACTAAATCAAGTACCTAGTTCCTGTGGTCAAAACGTCACGTTTGGGTCTTGTCGTTTTTTGATTCCCTTGGAACGTTTAAGAATCTTAATCCTGTTGCTCTGTGTCCTTCGTCCGCAGTGGCTCACTGTGCGTCGTCCAGACAGATCATCTCCCACTGGAAAAATTGCACACGGCACGACTGTCCTGTCTGCCTGCCCCTGAAGAACGCCAGTGACAAGCGCACTCAGCAGCGTAAGTACAAACAACACGCTCTGGCTCACTGCCTATTAACAATTGTCAAACTGCTCAACGTAGCCACAGAGGACACACTGCTAAATGACTTTCATATATTGTGTTGAACCAGCAGGACATCTGGACCTGGCAAGTAACTCGGTTCAACTGATCTTTACTTCACTCTGACCATATAGTCATCTTAGCAGTACATTGTTGATATCTGATAGCTTCGTTAAAAGTATCTGTTGCTTTTTTAAAGCCAGCAAAAGCTGTTTGTTGGTAGAATGTGTGCATGTTTTGCCTTTGAAAGCCAGTCCATGTATTTCTGGGTTTTAGCTCCTCCACAAAGACTAAAAAGCAGTTGTTGAGAAAGACTGTGGTCCTGCTGGGCTGGTAATTTGACACACAGGAGGAACAGAAGTGTGATGGAGAAAGAAGGGGGGAGGAAGGAAAGAAATAGTGTGTGTGTGTGTTTAGAGATGTCCCGCTGAGCCATTAGCTGTTGAACTGTTTATTGCTACTCACCACTATAACAGAGGTTGACAAACTCACTGCCTTATATTCAGACTGCTTTTCCTACAGTTTTTCACTCTATCCATGTGATGATAGTAATGTGTTCATTTTTTATACCTCTTGATTACATCCATTACTTATTTTTGAACCCAGATTTCCTGTTTGATGACTTAAACTACTCCGGTCCGTGTCTGTCTGTTCTGCATCTTAAAGAACATGATTCCCGGGCTTGGGCATGAACAGAACACAACACTTCTTTGTTCTTCCTCCTGCAGTTTATGTATTTGCTCAAACTAAGGACTTTCTAGCCTAACAAAAGCCTTAGCCCAAAAAAATATTCAAATGCTCTGTCCCCCTAAAGGGATTTATGCATTTATTCAGCACACTGCTTTTCAAAGCTTTAGCCTTGCATATAGCTCCCCTCTCCTGCTGCCATTTTCAGACGTAATCTTGCCAGAGGTGAAAGTGTGCAAATCCATGTGTATTTTGTGTTACCTGTTTAAGTATTCCACGCTTTTGCCATGTTTTTACTAAAACAGATTGTCATATTTATTGGGCTTGGCATACTGTACTAGCATTTGCATTTTGTTGATAGTGCAGCAGTAGAGTGAGCGTATTTTTCAAGGAAAGTAAATTGAAAGCCGCTGACTGTATAGTCTGTATGGTCATATTCGGGTGTACTTGGCTGACTGCTCAATCTCTCTCACCAGCCATGCTGAGCTCCCCCAATGCTGGCCTCCAGAACCCCATGTCCTCAGGTGGTGTGGGCCAGCCCAGTGCTCCTATCATCAATACCTCAACCCCCATAGACCCCAGCTCCATGCAGAGAGCCTACGCAGCACTTGGGTTACCCTATGGCAGCCAGACCACTGGGCAGACCCAGCAGTCCCCCGGCCCAGGGCAGACTGCAAATGCACAGAGCGCCCAGGCCCAGCAACAGCTTACGCAGCAGATGAGACCCATCAATGCACTCGGTAACGACAAACGTGCTGATTTTCTCCTTGTATTTTCTGAACTCTGTTTGCAAGCTACCAACATAGTGTTTTCTGTCTAATTTATCAGGCTTCTATTTTAATATTTCTGTTGTGTAGACAACTCTTCAGGTGGAGACACGGCAGCCATTCAAAGCCATATTGTATGTTCAGAGTTTCATTATGAAATCAAGGCACACGGTTTGCTCACATTGTGTGTATTTAAAGGTAACCAGATGGCTCTTGGAGGTGCAACAATTGGTGTGACCACTTCAGAACAGAGCAACCTGCACACAGACTCCCTTCCCATCTCACTCAACACTAACAAGTGAGTCCTTGTGAATGAATACTATATTCATTGTCCTTAATGTGTAAATGTGAATTGCAAAAATTGTTTGCAGCTACTTAACATATTTACAGCTGTGCTTCTATGTATTTAGGGCAGTTGCTTGTAAAATTAAGCATTTTAGAAAACTTGAAAACTTAAGATTGATACATCTTCTGACAGTATTTGCTCCCCTCATCTTGTTCCACTTTCAGTCAGCTGCTGTCAGACGGGTCAGCTGTGGGCTCATTGGGCAACCTACCCACAGCAGCGTCCGTCTCTGCCACAGGCTCGAGGAAATCCTGGCATGAGCATGTCACTCAGGACCTGCGCAATCACCTCGTACACAAACTGTAAGTTAATACCTTTGATGGAGAGCTGTAACAATTAGAGAACCTCTTTACTGCATCGTTCAATTACTAGAAGCTGTGAGTGAGAGATTCATTGCTGCAAATTATCCTCTTCCATTTCAGAGTCCAAGCCATATTCCCCACCCCTGACCCGGCAGCGTTGAAGGACAGACGAATGGAGAACCTGGTGGCCTATGCCAGAAAGGTGGAGGGGGACATGTATGAGTCAGCTAACAGTCGGGTAAGTGGTATGACTTTAATTACCCACCTTACCAGGGCCACATGTAGTAAAGAAGCCCTGAGTCATCGCGACCAAGTTCACATTAGTTTGGTTGTCATTACTGTCTCCCTGAATTTCTCCGCTCCTTCTGTACAGGATGAGTACTATCACTTTTTGGCTGAAAAGATCTATAAAATCCAAAAGGAACTAGAGGAGAAGAGGCGCTCAAGGCTACAGAAGCAGATCATCAACCAGGCACCTTTGGCCACCCAGGGGACCCAGCAGCCTGGTCTCCCCCAGCCCAACGCCTTGGGATCCAGGCCACAGAGTAAGTGTCGGATGTTTAGACATTTGTCTTCTGGGGGAGGTTTTGTTAAGCTTTTAGCCATAATAGCTTATTTTATTAAATTATACTGTTTACTGTTATCACAATACGAAAGGAGTCATAGTAGGAAACAACAAATTATCCTATTGCCTACCCCCACTGTGTATCCAAGCACTTTTGTCATTTTTAACTCTGCCACGGGGCTTTTGTTGTTGCTGTGGCGGTTTGTTTGTCTGTCTCTTAGAAGGATCACATGAAACACTGAGCTGATATTCAGGGAACCTATTGGAGAGGTGTAGCATGAGCCAAGGAACAACCAGTTACATTTGTGGTAGATCTGTTTAACAAAGCAAAAACTGCATTGCACATTAGCATAGGTGACGTCCGTCAACATGATCCCACAAAAACTAGCCGCTCCTGAATGAAACTGGGCGGAGGCTTACTGTGACTGCTGCCAAAGAACCGCCAGTCGCTCAGAACATCACTGCAAAGTTTAGCCATTCCTGGACAAACCCTTGTCACTTTTTAAGACCCTCGTTAAGGAGCAAAGCAGAACATTCAGTTTGCACAACAGCTGAAATTAGAAAGATATTCTGTCGCTGTTTACTCTGACTGATAATTTGTATGTAAATTTAGCTGAAATCACAACACAGCCGCTGTTGTGTTTGGTGATTTCTGTCAGTCAACACTGTGGTTGTAAATTCAGAATTTCAGCAAGGCAGAGCAGCATCTTTGAAGTTATCAATTAGCAGGAAATATCACATGCACCTTAATGAAAACATTTAGTACTGTTCAGTACTGTAATTACATATAATAGAAAGTTGAGCTATTGGGCTTATAGGACGTCTGTGGTCTCAATGCATTTCTTGTTGTGTAATAATGTTACTCAATCTTAATGAACCTGACAGCGGTGGTTTGTTTCCTTTTAATTATTCCATTACTGCTGGTTATGTGGTTCTTAACTGTTTTTGTTTTTGTTTTTGTTGTATAGATGGACCTGTTCCTCTGCCCAACATGCCAAAACAGATCATGAATCGTATGCAGGTTTCACAAGGTACATCTTGCATGTGAAACATTTTTCATGATTAAGACTACATAGTGAATAAAAGTAATGCTCATCATAATTCAAAAGATTTAACTGCACATCATACTGAAGAACGTATAAAGCTTATTTTAGGTTGCCGAAAAATTCACATTAACGTTTACTTGAGCTAAAATGTATGTTTAAAAAAAAGGTGCTTCTGTGCTTCTTTTGTGTCTCAAAAGCTGAATGTTATGTTTGATCCTTGTGTACAGGAATCAACCAGTTCAATCACATGGCTCTGCCCAACGCCCAGATAACCCCGGCGCCCATGGGAGCCCGTGCTGCCTCACCCATGAACCACCCGCAGCAAATTAACTTGAGCTCTGTCCCAGCGGTGAGGAGGGTAGGGGACAGACGGTCACACACAGATATATATAAAGTAGCAAGAGATAACACTTGTGTTGATAACGGTTCCAATCATGTAAATTTGTGTATTTCTGTTTCAAATAATGTGACACCAACTAGCATCTTAGTAAACTTACAGGTAGCAATTGGAGCCCGACAGATACTAGATTTTACTAGACTAGGTACTCTCTGAATTCTCGAACATTTAGTTATGCAATTATATTTGTTCTCGCTTCCACTTTCATTAGTCAGTAAGTGAACAAGCAAGGTTTGATTAATTAACAGTGTTTTTCTGGAGGACATGAACTAGATCTGAGAAGAATTAATAGTTCATACTTGCACTAAAGTAAACGCTATGTTGCAATTCCTCACACACACACACACACACACACACACACACACACACACACACACACACACAAAAAACTCATAAAGCCCTATTGTAGAGGGAAGAAACTTATTATATAGATCTCTGCATTATTATGCTGCTGGTATGCCAGTGATGTAATTTATCTTTGCATTGTCTTATGTTTCTGGTTTGACCTCTGGAAAATTACTTTCAGTGTACTTGCAGTAACATTCCTTGTCCTGCCTTATAGATGGGTATGTCCCCTTCAAGGATGCCCCAAGCCCAGGGTATGATGGCCAGTCACAGTGGGGGCAACATGGTTGGCCAGACAGCCAGCCAGGGACAGTTTGTGGCTCAGACCCAGTTCCCTCCAGGATCAGCTGCTGTTGCTCCAACAGGCGCCATGAATGTCACTTTGGGGCCGGGCATGGGACAGCCACCAGCACAGGCTGCCGTCACCCAGGTGAGACATGAAACATGTCGAGGGTTGGGACCCTGTAGCGATGTTGCATAACCTTCTTTGGTAACGTTCTTCCTTCTAGAAATAGTTGAACAGAGAGTGCTAATACCAGCTGGCTGGTGGAAATATTCCCTAAATCTACTTTAACCAATCATACTCCTCACTCTTAAATTGTTCTCCTTCTAAGGTACTCTCCAAACCTCAAATTCTGTGTGTTGTTGTGTTTGTCTCTTTGACCTGGTGACTGTATGTCCGTCTGC
Source organism: Macroramphosus scolopax (assembly GCA_901007825.1). NCBI lineage: Eukaryota > Metazoa > Chordata > Actinopteri > Syngnathiformes > Centriscidae > Macroramphosus > Macroramphosus scolopax. Next base: position 38,189 of record CAAKHC010010553.1, read on the forward strand.
TTATCTTGTGTGTGTTTGTGGGCCTTCCTTTTGTGTGTTTCCTTCTCTCCAGCAGCAGCAACAGAGCGCTAACCTCCCTATGAATGCACTTGGCCCCTCGCAGGGCCCTCAGCTAGCCTCCTCCCAAAAACCCTTGCACTCCACTCCTCCGCCTGCTGCCTCCTCCGCCTCCACGGCTGGGGGGGCCACTAACCTGCCGCTCCCCCAGTCCTCCAGCCGCAGCGCCACTCCCACCCTCCCTGGCCCTGCCCCAGCCCAGGGTAACACCCCACCCCGCCCCACCCAGCCCCAAACCCAGACGGAGCTCCCCGCAGCAGCACAGGCGCAGCCCCTGCCTCAGCCCCCGACCACGCCGGTGAGCCTGAGTCCCTCAGCATGCCCTCCACTCTGACCCCTCCTCACGTACAAACTCCCATCATTTTGACTCATGTACCAACCCGTCCTGTCCATCTTCACCTCTCTGTCTGATAACTGCATCTTCGTAGCATCCATCACAACTGGAAATGTTCCTCTTTAAGTTTAAGGGAGCAGTCAAATGACTATGGGAGGTGATCGTCTGTGCTGTTGCTTCCAGCCCCGCATGCAAAAAAAACTGTTAAGCTGTTGCATTTACCTAATGTACTATCTCTCTCTTCCTTCCTCTGTGCTGCAGCTCCCTCAACCAGGGGCCAGTCTGGATAACCGGGTTCCCACGCCGGCCCCAGCTGCTAGTGCTGACCTGCACGCCCAGCATGTCGGAGCAGACCTGCCTGTCAAGGAGGTCAAAGCGGAGCCACACCAGGAGACTGGCGGCAAAACTGAACCCAAGATGGAGGTGAGTTTAGCTCTGTGTATACCTAATCTAATTTATCTGCCCGTTTATTGATTCATTCTCAATTCAACTAATTTCTTTACACCCTCTCGAATTAGTCCCCGTACATACATTATTAGATGAAATAAAGCTTGTGGTGACTAGTTTGATGTTACTACTTCATCTTGAGTTATCCAACAATACATGTAATCATGACATCAGGTACTTTTGTAGCATGTACTCTGTATTAAAATCCTTTTTTTCTGAACAATATTTATCTATTTAATTTGTATTGACGAACTCTAGCAAACACTTACAAACACCTAAATGTTTCATTTCATGATCCCTCATTTGAGCGTTTGGTTTAAAACCATAATGAGTTTTGGATTTCTTATCGTCTTCGTAGACTGATGACGACACCAGTTCCATATTAGGGAAGAAGGAGGAGCCTGAGGAAAAGCAGCAGCCAATGGAGGTGGAAGAGAAAAAGCCCGTAGTGAAGACGGAACCCAAAGAAGAAGAAGAGGGAGGAGCAAACAGCACAACCTCCTCGTCTCCCTCTCAGTCACGGAGGAAAAGTGAGTCTGATGCACGTGATGCAGCAATTGTGTGTACAGTCTGACTGATAGGAACATAATTCTGCTGTTGTTAACTGACCGACTGTCAGAACTTGCTGCCTGTAGTGTTCAGAGAGTTTGGGTTTTGTTTTAAATGAATGCGCCGGAGGACATAGATCAGTATTTATTGGTGAACACAAAAGAAGATGCGATTCCTCAAAGAGAAGTGGCATTTTATTTGACATCGTTGCCTCTATACAATAAGTATTTTGTGCATCCTCTCAGGCTCTATGTGCAGTTAACGTTTTTTCTTACAACACTTATGTTGTATTTTCATTGCTCCGTTTCAAGTCTTCAAGCCCGAAGAGTTGCGCCAGGCTCTGATGCCAACTTTGGAGTCTCTCTACAGGCAGGATCCTGAGTCGCTGCCCTTCAGACAGCCAGTAGACCCCATGCTACTGGGTATCCCGGTAGGTGGCACACGTGCACAGGCCACATAAGAAAGAAACCTTTTGAATTTATACAAATTCAAGTATATACAGTTAAATGTTGACAAGTTTTGGCTTAGGAAGTAATTCAGCAAGATTTGAGTCTGGTCTGCAACAATATTCTTCTTCCTGTTCATTCCTCTGCAGGACTACTTTGACATTGTCAAGAACCCAATAGATCTGTCAACAATAAAGCGCAAACTTGACACAGGCCAGTACCAAGAGCCCTGGCAATATGTTGATGATGTCTGGCTAATGTTCAACAATGCCTGGCTCTACAACCGCAAAACATCCCGCGTCTACAAGTACTGCTCCAAACTGGCGGAGGTGTTTGAGTCGGAGATTGACCCCGTCATGCAGGGCCTGGGCTACTGCTGCGGGAGGAAGGTAAGTTGAAGCGGGCAAAAGAACTGCAACTGGAAAATAATGACAAACTTTCAAAGACAACAACCAACTTTACATAGTAATTTGCTGAGGATTTTTCTCAACTCATCATATTGAGCATTTAAATGATTCAATGTGAAAAGATTTGACCTCCTCTCTCATCTAATTTTTCCCGTACAGTTCGAGTTTTCGCCTCAAACCCTCTGCTGCTATGGCAAGCAGCTCTGCACCATACCTACTGGAGGCACATACTACAGCTATCAGAACAGGTACCAGTCTGTCTGACATATGTGTTGTCTGTGAACTCAAACTGTGTTGGGTATCAAATAATAATACAGTAGATAGAAATTTAAACTCACTAAATCATCTTTTATGTGTTGACATTTGCTTGCATAGTTGCTTATTAATTTGAGCATGGGCTATAACTGCATCCATTTGGGCAGCATTACCCATCCCCTGCAGCCTGGGATCTGTGCCTCTGTAAGTCTAGAGAGACCCTAGGATCCAGGCAGTCCTGTCATCCTGACAGCTACGCCTTTAATGGCTGTGCCTTCTGGTCCTGGCACGGCATGAAGCCGAAAATGTGTTTTCTCATAACATTTGTTGAGAGCCAAGTTCCAACTTTGCACATAAAGGAAACACTCAAAAGATGCTAAACCTGAAAGGGCGTCACACACTGAAAGCAGAAAATCTGTGTTTTTTTTTTTTTTATTTAAAATTGTCCCCCTGCATCTATCAATGGACTGAGTCAGTTCGGTCTTACTGCTCCTTCTCTTGTATTACAGATGAAAATATAACACCTTGGCTAAGGCCACAAACAGCTCTTTCATCATTGCCTTTTTATCTCTGTTGAAATCCACTTACACCCACTGCAGCATGAACCATGTAACTGCAGCCATTTTCTCACGCTTTGACTGCACTTTGAGAGCAGAGCAGCACAGCAGTAGTGATACAGCAGAGCCTAACATAACTATTTTGTACACAATTGTACCCAAAAATAAGTAATTGAATACAATATGTTTGTGTTCTTCAGTGAGAAGGAACATGTGGAGCTGCGCATTAATGTTGTTTAATCAGCTAGAATTTTAGACCTGAGTATGCTGAATGCGCAACGTGTATTCCTTCAGGTACCATTTCTGTGACAAGTGCTTCAATGAGATCCAGGGGGAGAGTGTGACGTTGGGAGATGACCCGGCACAACCACAGACGTAAGTAAATCTGTTGTTGCTAAACCCAGTACATAAAGTTAATAGAGTATGTCGTCGGCTTTAGACAGCGACCAAGCAGCTTAATGTATTTCTCCTAGGCGATCGTTTCTATTTTCATATTGTCCATTCGTGGTTACTAAAGATCACATGGAGAATGAAGCCTGAGAGGGTTGGGAGAGTCTCGCCACAGCACGCCAGTGAAATGCAAACATTGGAAACCTTACTCTGTGTCAACAACAAATGTTTATAAAAGATTGTCAGCATTTTATTTAACCTCAATGTCTCAGCTAATCAATCAATGGCTCCCTCATAAACCGACCTTATCGCGGCATCATGTCTTGTATAAGGACGATTTGAGGTGTGAGATCCATGAGTCAACAAACGGGTGTGTAATTGAGGGTTTTCAATTCACTTGTCACTGATTAACGAGGCTCAGTGAGAGGACCAGCTGCTCCACCAGAAACATCTCTAAATGCAAAGTAGGGTGCTGATTCTACAAATTATTTTTTATAACTGCTTAGTTCTGATAGTAAGATAAAATCACTTATATATTGGCCTTTGGACACCAAGTGACAAATTTGACCTTTAATCGATATTTGTTGTGAACGCCAAGCTGCTCAAGAACAGTAAAAAGTTTACTGCATATTCATTTGTATCTAAAAGCTGATGTAACAACTTTAATGTTACAGTCCCATCATCGAATCAAGTGTTCACCAACTGTCATTCACAGTGTCTAGTAGACCTGTGGAGAATGTCCAGCTGTTTGAACTTCCAAGCATTGCATGACATTACGTCATGTAGGTGTATTTTCAAATGATCTAATAATTAGCTTTATTAATCATTTGTTGCATAATATATTAGAAATTACAGGACAGGAGCAGTATAGAGAAAAGGTCTCCAGTTACCAAAGATAGTCAGCTTGCAAACAAAGAGGACTGAGAAAATCAAACTCATTCCCATTTGAGCCGCTACAACCAAATAATACTCATGTCAAGTGCTGAATTGACTTTTCGTCCCAGCTCTATTCTTAACATTCACCGATCGGCTCGGGTTTTGGATTGAGTGATGAATATCGTCATAATGCCCTTTTAGATTCTGAAGCATCATTCAAGTGGTTTGGATCAGCGTCTCATGCATTTACTTTCAAGGTGATCCATTGTGTTCATTGTCATGAAGTCTTCCAAATAGACATGGCGGACAATGACGAGCACAGAGAGCCAAGGTCTCAAGATAGAAAATGTTCTCTTTTTTTATCTTGAGTATTCCCTGTCTGTGTTGTGTTTTTCTCACTGCTTGTCGTCTTTTTCTCCTCTCCCTTTTTTTCCCGACACTTCAGGATGATATCAAAAGACCAGTTTGAAAGGAAGAAGAATGATGTACTAGACCCTGAACCGTAAGTAGACCCAAACCAACACCCCCTCACGTAACTGACTGAGATACGTGGCTTTTCTATTTCTCTCCCATTTGCAATCACTTGACTGCTTTTTCTATGTATGTGTTCTTGATCACGAGTTCTTTTCTGCCACCCACATCTGGCTTTGTTTTGAGTTTTTAGTGCTCAGACTGCATATTTTCTGGAGCTCTCAGATCAATCACTTTGTTTTTAGTGAAGCAGCAACTGCAGCGCCATCTGCTGAGTTGAAAAACTGTCCAGTGTGACTTTTTACATCGGAGAATACAGGCCCTGTGTGACATGTTGTAAAAGCCTTTTTCATTGTCATACAGATTTATTTGTTAAACTGTGTTTGATTATTTATCTTGCATTGGCTGGTTTGCGTGCCTGTAACGACCGGAGGAACATTAAGTTGAATGAAGATGTTTGTTGCTCTTGCTGCTTCATCAGTTAAGATATCAGCGTTCACACAAACACGATTTGGACTGTTTTGTTTACAGCAACTACATTTGGTGTTGCATTGTTTTTGTACATGTAAGTGTAAAGTCAACTAGGATACATGATGCAGCAGGATTGATGATTCTGTGACTTAAACTAAAAGCGACTGTCCAGTGTGTGCTGCACGTTTAATGATTATGTCTAGTATGTCGAAATGTCTGAGTTTCATACATATTTTTGCTTGCTGTTTCTCCAGGTTTGTTGAATGTAAAGATTGTGGACGGAAGATGCATCAGATATGTGTCTTGCACTACGAGGTCATCTGGCCATCTGGGTAAGAAGTCATCCCCCACTTTTCTAAGTTGACCTAATTGCATATGCACATCGTTTCTAACTTCTCTCCTTCTATTAACAGATTAATCTGTGAAAACTGTTTGAGGAAGAGCGGAAAAACACGGAAGGAAAACAAGTTTTCTGCAAAAAGTTAGTACCGTTCTCTCTGTTGATGCACTTTAATGTCAAATCAGCCATCGACGATGTGTTTCACTATGTGTTGTGACCATTTTGTCTCATGAGCATCAACGACATGTTGATATAAACCACTTCCATTTACAAATGGGCTGCATATGCCCATCTCAATCTTTCTCCTCCTGCAGGGACAGCCTTCAGTGGCAGGTCTTCTGTTGTTTGTTGTCCTGTATTCATTATGGCATGTGTGCAAACAGCTTCCTGCTCTCACAAGGAACATCATTTTCTTCAACTGACAATTTTTTCAAATGTCTTCTATTGTGTTTTCACCGTAGGGCTGCAATCAACACGATTGGGAATGTATATAGAGGATCGTGTTAATAAATACTTGAAGAGACAAAACCACCCAGAGGCGGGAGAGGTGTTTGTGCGAGTGGTGGCGAGCTCTGACAAAACGGTGGAAGTTAAACAAGGCATGAAATCCAGGTGAGACCATCGCTGACTTAAAGACCGAGACACTTGGTGACAATGTTTATATATTTTCATCAAGTTGTGTTGTATTCACTTTGTAACACTTCATTTTATCATTTATTACCAAATGAAATTGTCATGGTCAGAGAAACATTTGAATAAAATCTGAAGCTAAGCAACATCCACACTTGTGTGTTGAAAGTGAAGTGAGCAGCGGTCAGGGTTCACATCCAGAAATAACTTGTGAAACATATTTTGGGAATCCAAGCACAACCTCTTGACCTCATATCACCCAGACGACATGTTCAGCTGGCACTAAGACTTAATATGACAAAATATTTTGTCTATTTCACTAGAGGTTACCTTCTGCTTTTAACACATTTAAATCATTTTTGTTCATGGCTGCAGGTTTGTGGACACAGGTGAAATGCCCGAGACCTTTCCCTACAGAACCAAAGCACTTTTCGCCTTTGAGGAGATTGACGGTGTAGACGTGTGCTTCTTTGGCATGCATGTGCAGGAGTACGGCTCTGAAAGCCCATTCCCCAACACTAGGTCTGTACATCCAATCATTGTATGTAGTACAATATGATGTGACACGTTAGCTGTCTTCAGCTGGGAAATAAATGTAATTTCTTCTCTCACTACCTTCACAGACGGGTGTACATATCATACCTTGACAGTATTCACTTCTTCAAACCTCGGATCTTACGAACAGCGGTGTACCATGAGATCCTCATTGGTTATCTAGAATATGTCAAGAAGCTGGGGTAAGCCTCACACCACTCTTTTCCGCTTCACTAAATGTGCAGCATGTAGTAAAGTCTTCTGTGAGAACTTGTTTATGGTTTCTCCTTTACAACATTTCACTGCCTGACTGCAGGTATGCCCAAGGCCACATCTGGGCATGTCCGCCGAGTGAAGGCGATGACTACATCTTCCACTGCCATCCTCCCGACCAGAAGATCCCCAAACCTAAGAGGCTGCAGGAGTGGTATAGGAAGATGCTGGACAAGGCCTTTGCAGAAAGGATCTTGCATGACTACAAGGTGAGGGGAAGTATTCATAAAAGGCTTCCTTCAGAGTTCTGAACATATGATTTGGTTAGCATAGTATTGATTTTTAAAGGGAAATTAGCGTTGTCTTTTAGTGATTGGGTTTCTGAGCATCTGAACACATTTGTTAAATTGTCATTATTTACAGGTACACAACATGTACATGTGTTTGAATACCAAAGAGCAGGTAAAATACATCTTCAATAGCTTAAATCCTTCATGCTTGTCTTCCTCTCAGGACATCTTCAAACAGGCAACAGAGGACCGTCTAACAAGCGCCAACGAGCTGCCCTACTTTGAAGGTGACTTCTGGCCCAACGTGCTGGAGGAGAGCATCAGGGAGCTGGAGCAAGAGGAGGAGGAGAGGAAGAAAGAGGAGAACACTGCTGCCTCTGAAACTCCTGAGGTTTTAACATTGTTAATGATTATCAATACACTTCAAGAGCAGACTGTATAACCTCAGCCACTTTCTAGTTATTTAGTATTCATTACGCTTGTATTAACTCATCATTGATAGTCCTTCATGTACTTGATTATTATATCTTTATCAACACATCTTGATTTGAACATAATGAAACTTTATGGTCTCTTAGGAGAAGAAACAACAAAGAGTAACTGTGTAAGAACATTAGGCATCTTTAAGATCCAAAACAGAATCCTCACTATACTGGAAAACAACCTTGAGGAATATAGTTTTTGAAATCCTGTCACCACAGTGGCAATGTGTAATCCCTAAATACATGAGTTTCATAATTTCAGACATTTTATATCTCCCTCAGGGTACACCGGGCGATAGCAAAAATGCTAAGAAGAAGAACAACAAGAAGACTAATAAAAACAAGAGCAGCGTGAGCCGAGCCAATAAAAAGAAGCCTGGGATGCCGAATGTAGCTAACGATCTCTCTCAGAAACTTTATGCCTCCATGGAGAAGCACAAAGAGGTCAGTGATGTTTGCTCTTTATACCTTGTATAAGTTATACATTAAATGCCTCGTCATAAGAACAGCTTTCAGTATATGTATTAAATGGAGGATAGTTGGCAATGGTTTTAAATATCTTTTATTTTTCATAAAACAAGCCATTTTGAAAAGAAATACAGAAATATATATATACACAGAAAATTGTACTTTTTTTATTTCTAAGCGCTGAGTCAAGTGAAGGATACTCTGTTGTGCTGTATTATATTTATTTCCATCTAACAACATCTGTGTCTGCTGAAGGTGTTCTTTGTGATCCACCTCCACTCGGGTCCCATGGCAAACACCCTGCCACCCATCACCGACCCTGACCCTTTGCTCTCCTGTGACCTGATGGATGGCCGTGACGCCTTCCTGACTCTGGCCAGGGACAAGCACTGGGAGTTCAGCTCCCTCAGAAGGTGCAAGTGGAGCACCATGTGCATGCTGGTTGAGCTGCACAACCAGGGACAGGACCGCTTTGTCTACACTTGCAATGAGTGCAAGCACCATGTTGAGACACGCTGGCACTGCACAGTGTGCGAGGTGTGTTACTGCTCTTGTTATACTGTATTGTGTTCGGACAATTAAACATATCTCTGTCTGAAAAAGTTCTAATTTAGAGTGAATGTGAAAACATTAAACGGAAGTGGGAGTCTCATTGTTAAAAGCAAAAAATCTGCTAAATGTATTTCAGACTTTGCTAGCCTGATGGTAATAACCGTGTCCCTGTCTCTCTGCCTTTTCTCAGGACTTTGATCTTTGCATTAATTGTTATAACTCAAAGGGCCATAAGCACCAGATGGTCAAGTGGGGACTCGGCCTGGATGACGACAATAACAGCCAGGGTGGAGAGGCTTCCAAGAGCCCCCAGGAAAGCCGGCGCTTAAGTATCCAACGCTGCATCCAGTCCCTGGTCCACGCTTGTCAATGCCGCAATGCCAACTGCTCTCTACCGTCCTGCCAGAAGATGAAGAGAGTGGTGCAGCACACTAAGGGATGTAAACGCAAAACCAACGGTGGCTGCCCTGTATGCAAGCAGCTGATTGCTTTATGCTGTTACCATGCAAAGCACTGTCAGGAGAACAAGTGTCCTGTCCCGTTCTGCCTGAATATTAAGCACAAACTTCGTCAGCAGCAGCTGCAGCACAGGCTCCAGCAGGCCCAGCTGATGAGGAGAAGAATGGCTACTATGCAAGGCAGAACCATGCCACTACCGTCCCCACCAGCTTCAACTGCCCCCAGCACTCCCACTGCCCACACCCAGCCTAACACTCACCAGACGCCCCAGCAGCCAGTCTCAAACCAGCCACAGACTCCCAATGCAACAGGTGTCATGCCCCCTTCTTTTCCCAATGCATCTCGCAATGGCCAGCCTCAAGCAGCAGTGTCCCAGGGCAAGCCTGGACCACAGGCCTCCCCTCTGCACCAGCAGCCGTCCCCTCTTCCCCAGCCAACGCAGCCTCCCCTTGCTGCCGTCAAGATGGCACGGCACATTGAGATGATGGCACAGGCCCAGCAAAACCAGCAGAACTACCGGGTCAACATGAACGGTTTACCCATGAACCCCCAGCAGCCACAGCAGCGTATGACCGGACCAATGCAACCACCCATGCAGATGGTGCCTGGGCCTCGAGGGCCACAGGTCATGCAACCTGGCATGACTCCTGGACAGTGGCCTGGAGCGGCAGGTCCCATGCAGGCAGCTCAGACTCAACAAGGCCAAACGCCACAGCAGGCCATGACCATGCAGCGAGCCATGATACCCCAAGGGCAGCAAACTCAGCAGGGCCAGAGGATGCTCATACCACAGCAGCCTGGTGTCCGGCCACAGACACCACAGAGACCTGGTGCTATAGCCCCCAACGCCCTCCAGGACCTTCTCCGTACCCTCAAATCTCCCAGCTCTCCACAGCAGCAGCAGCAAGTTCTCAATATCCTCAAATCGAACCCTCAGCTAATGGCTGCTTTTATCAAACAACGAACAGCCAAGTACCATGCCAACCAGCCGCAGCAACAAGCAGGTCAGCAACAGCAGCCTGGTATGCCCACAATGCAGGCCATGGCCATGCCAGGAGGTGCGGTGCAAAGGCCTGGGTTGCCCGCTCAGCAGCCCCAGCAGCCTCCAGCTCAGGGCATCGCTGCATTAGGGGCTCAAGGGCAGCTGATGAACGCAGCACACAACCCCAACCAACAGATACAGGAGATCTACCGTCGGCAGCTCTTACAACGACAACAACAACAACAACAACAACAACAACAGCAGCAGCAACAACAGCAGCAGCAGCAGCAACAACAACAACAACAACAGGGAGTGATGCCTCAGAGCCACCCTGGCCAGTTCCCTACTCAAGCACAGGGTACAGCAAATACATACTCTCAGCTCCGCATGCAGCAACAGCAGCAGCAGATAGCCATGCAGACAGGTGCAGGAACAGCTGGGGGACCCATGGGCCAGCTCCCACCCATGGCTCAGATGGCCCAGCCTGGCATGGGGATGGACTCTGCCCAGAACTTACTACACCAACGGATGCTCCAGCAGCAGCAACAACAACAGCAGCAGCAGCAGCTTCCCCAGCAGCAGCAGCAGGCTGTCCTCAAACAGCAGATGGGCTCTCCTGCCCAGCCCAGTCCCATGAGCCCTCAGACCCACCTGCTGGCCGGCCAGCCCCAAGGTGGACCTCACCTCTCTGGCCAGCCTGCACTACCCAACAGCCTCAGCAATCAGGTCCGCTCCCCCGCGCCAGTTCAATCCCCTTGTCCACCCTCACAGCAGCAGCAGCCACATTCCAGTCCCTCACCGCAGATTCAGCCCCAGCCCTCGCCGCAACACCCGCCTCCACCCCACCCTGGTTCCCCCCACCCAGGACTCGGGGGCCCACTCTCAGGGTCCATGGAGCAGGGACACTTAGGGACATCAGAACAGAGCGCTATGCTACCGCAGCTTAACACTCCCAACAGAGGGGGGCTTAAAAGTGACTTGGGGATGGTCGGAGATGCTACAGGAGACACTCTGGAGAAATTTGTGGAGGGATTGTAGCATCTCTGCTGGGATCTGGGACCTTTCCTCCCCCACCTATTCCTAGTTCCCCTCAGACTTTATCCCATTAAGAGGGCTTTGTTTGTTCTTTCTAAGGTTGAGGAAGTTTTTTGTACTGACATGTAAAAAGTTTCAACTGTTATGAAATCAAAAAAGATTTGGTCGAGGAAAAAAACAGAAGTCAACACCTGAAGGGACTGTAATTGTTTCCTAAACCAGAGTATTGGGTATTTCTTCCTCAAGACGTCGGGGGATTTGCAACTTACTTCTTAAATGAAATTTAAATCACAAAGAATATATTTTTTGGTTGAGACCAAATGTGCTCAATACCTTTTGGTTTGTTCTTGGTATGGTTTCATGCCTTTCTCATTTTTTTTAATGAAAGTGTACAATTGCATTATATTATTCATATCTTTTTATTTTGTACCTTTGGAAAAAAACCGTAAGCATTTTTGTGTTGAAACTGTAAAATAATTAGTCTGGGAGCTGGGCCAGGTTTTTGTTCAATTCTCAAGCTGTCATTCCTGGCACTTCAAATCAGATGTTGTACCAATACTCCACGACGAAGTGTTCAGGAACAAAGGCCGCTACCTTCCTTTTTGTGTGTATGAAGAGCACTCAGTTGTATTAAAATAGGAAATGGTCTGCAGCAAGGTGTGTGTGTATACACGGGCATGCATGCAGACCCACATGAAGACACAAACCCTCACAGTCACTAAAGGAAACCCAGCTCCAACTGGTTTCATAAACTCACAACCTGAGACTGCAGCCTCAATCACAGTGACCTGGAAGTTGGAAAGTCTTGCTGGTGTAGAAAAGTGTTGCTTTGACATTTACAAAAGCACGAATTTGTCATACAAATGTTGTAAAGTGTAAAGAAATTGTGAGAGAAAGACCAGTCCCCTAAGCTGAGGTGGAATGATCACCAGTGGGGCCGCATCTCGGATGTTGCCCCATCTTCTAAAATTTACACTAAGCTGTTTGCTATCTTGGGATGAAGGGCACAATGGAGATTCACCCTGGGGAAACTAAATGTTATCAACCCTCATTCCTCTCACACAAAAACTTGAATTAGGGGGATTTACTTTTTCTCCTATTGTAAATCAAGTTATTAAGCAAAGTACTATAAATATAAGGAAGAGAGAATGGAATCACTGTATAAACTGATAAAAGACTCATTTCTTACTTATATACCATATTGTTAAATAAACTGTGTGCAACAGAAGACCAGTACTCTGTTGACTAAATAATGAGGCATCACTCCCGTTTGTTGTTGTTATTTGTTTCAGCTCAGCAGTGTTTCTTCTCCGTGTTGCCACCAGTAGCTAACATATTGGATTGTGTTTCACCAACATCAGATAGCTTGTTTGGCTGTCAGCAGGATGACTCAAAAACTACAAGGCTGATTTTCATGTAACAGACAGAGAAAACAAGTTTCCAGATTTGGGGGACATTGTCGCTCTGTGTTCCCTTCTAGTTGATAGTTGTGAGAGAAGCCTGAGTCAGCGTGTATCCTCCCTTTTAGTTTACAATTAAATGTTCAACAAATTGCTACTGTAGGTGGGTTCAGATTTTGTGTATGTTGAAAAGTATGCAGGTGGAACAGATTACATTTAATTACTTCTAGCAAGGATGGGATGGAAGGTAATCCTCCAACCTGTTTACTCTTATGTATTCGATTGAGAACCCACTTTCAGTGTTAGCCTACGTTCATAACAGAGACATGAACTAACTTCTTAAATTGAGACCTGTCCACTTCAGAGGCCTCTGTCAAGGCACAAATTAAGACTTAATCTCTTGAAGCTTTAAAAGAAATACTCAATTAATAAGAAGCCCTACTTTTAAGTTTTAAACATTTAAGTCATTAACATGGAAAACAAATCTTGATCCCATGATTCAGTTCCACATGATGATCTTTTAAGGGGACACAAGAACATCCATCCTTAAATGCTGTTTGTTACAAGATCACTTCATCAGCTTTTGTCTGGTCTGGATAACAAGCTTGTGAATACATCTTGTCACTCAATAGTTAAAGTAGTTGCTACCACCATACAGTTTTTATTGCAGACAAGATATTTGAAAACTGAGAACTCCTGGACTGTTTCGATCCCCCGCTTGTGTCTGGTGATGGTGTTGGAGATAAAGTTAATGAGAGCTTGTCTTTTCTGTTAGCTGAACAGAAAACCTAATATTTGACATGCTCTCGGACTATAAAATAAACCCCATGTGTTAAAATATAGGACATTTCTGATGAATATACATTGCATATATGATTTGCATTTTTTTTAAATTACAAAGCCCAGTTTTCTAACCTTACGGCATGTAAAATGCTTTGCGTTGCTTGCGATTGAAAAACAAATACTAACATTTAGTTTATTTGACACTGGGCGTAAAGTCTCTACATGTATCAAGTTGATCATTGTGCAGATGATGTTACATAAAGATCGAGCCTGTGAAGGTTCATAAACATAACAGACGACACAGTGACGTGAACCGGAGGGTGCGCACACATGCTTACAGCGTCACATGACCGGAAGTTTTTAAAAAAAAGCGCTTGAATGTGAGAGCCCTCGAAATGAAAACAAACCTCAGAGGTTTTTTGTCATTATGAATTATAACGCACACATAATTGAAAGAATATAGCAGTCATCAATGCGACAGTTTCAAATGAACAGCCATTAGGCGGAATGATGACCCTCAAAAGAAAAACATCGGTGAGAAACATCGGTTAGCATGACCAGCTAACTTGCTAGTTCTCTGACATAACGAGATTTTCGCCACAAACTGTCTTAATACCGCTTTGTACAGATTGGAAATTAAGTTTTTTGCTAAATGATAATGTAGTTATCCCCTCTGTCTTTTCACTAACAACAAAACTTAAACATCTACCTTCTTTTTACCGGCAACGTTAGTTATTTATTGAACTAACTGAATTATCGAACGTTAATATTAGTACAACCGGTCCAACCAATCATGGAAGTTTAATAGTAAGACTGTGTCTGAAACCTACATTCTTATCCCTTTGCAGGGTGGCTGTCAAAGCAGGGGACATGTTGGCATGGCCATTGTAAAGTGAGAAAGCAGCGCATCATCATGAACGACTCCGACCAGGATTTTGATCTCTGCTCAAAGCTGCTCAAACGAGTGCGTAAGAAACCAGGCGAGCCTAAGCAAGCAAGGAAAGCCGAGAATCAGGCCTCAAGTCAGACAAGTGATGGAGACAAGAGGAGAAGAAATAACAAAAAAGATGTTCGATCTGGGTCTAACTGCGGTGCAGCGGTCAGTGAGACCCAGTCTGTTAGTGGTGAAACCGATCAAGCTGTGGTCGGTGGCGGGACTGGGCGTACATCGGGAGATGCTGGGTCGTCGGTTGCTGCACATTCAGTTCTTTTTGCAACAGCAGGGCTGAAAGCTGAGAGAGATCATAGGGCTAAAGACACAGTACTGAACAGAATGCAGCAGTTTAAGAGAACCAGTCCACAGAAGATGGTGCACAAGGACAAGAGCAAGGAGACCGGGGTAGAAAACTACAGGGATCCGTCTCCAACACTGGCTGAAGGACAAGGTATGCTGGCATGTTTCCTTATGGAGGGTTGATAACCTTTATTCATGTTTCAGCTCTGGCATGAATGCACCCTAATCCAGAGGAGATCAGAGTCTGAATGATTTATTGATCACAAAGTACACTCACACATACACAGAAAATGATTTGGTAGGTTGGTGCCTAAATACTGCATGGCTATGGAACCATAAACACATGAGTGTGAGTATGATGTCAACTATTTACACACTAAAATACCTATACAGAAATAATATTAATATTTATAATATTATTTAAACATGATCAGCTGCTGAGTGAATTTGTTGAATTTGAGTGGTTTTCCATTACTACTGCAGAGAAGCTGTGAATCACTGAGAAAATTAAATACCTCAACACTATCAATGCTTTAAGAGGATATTTTCACTGAAGCAAATTCATAGTCAGTGTTATTTACTGTAGATCAATATCGTAAATCCCATAAGTATAGACAGACTGACAACATATTTCAGGGATATGATGGAGAGGCTGTCAAGAAACTGTCAGGTGCTGCCAAACTGATAGGACCTGAACCATACAACCTCTTTTTACAATGTAAAAAGGAGAAGTCATGCGGGTATGATGGCCAGGAAGATAGAAGCATCCTCTGCACTTAGGCTAGAATAATCCATAAGGTCTAATTTGTATGAAATATAATGCAGCGTTTAAAGCTAAGAAACATTTCACGTTATAATTTCAAGTCACAATATCAATGGCCACACAGTTCCGTTTACAAATAAAATGTTACACCTGCACATGTCTTACCTGTATCTGGTCTTCCCCCGTCACTGTACCCAGATGCTCCACAATCTTCCAGCTCCTGCCTCCATCTGAAGCCTGCGGAGAGTGATGAGGCTCTGGCCCTGCGGCTGCAGCAGGAGCTGGACCAGGAGGCAGCAAAGGCCCAGCTCATGGACCTGGAGGATGGAGGACTCTTCTTCTGTCAGATCTGTCAGAGGGACCTGTCACAAATGACGCCTGAGGGGCGCACAACACACATCAACAGGTCTGAACATTTATATTTGTATCGAAGCTCAAAGTGACTGCACAGGAAACTGATAAGACACTTCTTGAATGCAAAACATTTGGCGAGTGATCGACTGGACACAAACAAGGCTTTTTAAAAAAATGTCATCGTAGCATTTAAGCAGACTGCTTGTAAGTCCTGCCAGTTATGGAAGACAAAAACTGACTAAATAAATAAATGACTCAAAGAAAGAAATCAACATGCTATTAAAAGCATCAAATATTGCATTGAAAAGGAAAATGATTAATCAAATAAAATGTGACGTCAATTTATATTTCTGTTTTTCATCTTGAGTAGTGCAACATCAAATCTGTTGTACAGCACCTGACAACGTAGGACTGAACTGTTTGTTTGTAAGCGGTCTTTGATATTTCTGTTTTAATTCAAACAGAAACTGCAGCCTTGAATAGTCATAATTTTCCTCCTTTGCTTTCCCCGCGGTGAATGATGTAGGTGTTTGGATGAGAGTGAATGCCACATAATAGCTCCTCTGCCTCCCGGTGTCCCCGACTGTCCCATCTGTGGCAAGAAGTTCAAGTCCCAGAAGAGTCGCTCCACTCACTTGAAGCGCTGCTCCTCCGACATGGGCGTCTCTCCGGCGGTCCTGCTGCAGGTTGTGCAGAGACAGGTTGAGGAGACCCAGAGCGTTGCTGCTACCAACACACTGTACGTCAAGTTAAGCACTTCTATCAGTCAAGTCAAAGCACTTAAGCTCTGAGCCTAAAATCAGCCCTACCAATTAATGTTCCTGCTCCAAGCATATTCAGATATTGACTTTGTAGAATTTTAGATGGATGATTATAATTGCTGTAAAGAGCTGCAGGAAAACAGAAAAAACTACAAATCACACATGGACCAGGTTTCTCTAAGAGATTACTTCATCTTGACGAAAATCTAAGAATCCCAGTGGCCCAGGAGATTAAAGGTCCCCAGACAATGCATTTTTGTTTGCCTTGTTTGTAGTCTATCTCTGTGTTAACCTCACCCAGACATGCTCCCACATGGCTACACTCAAGAAATGGCTCTCATAATTACACTTTCCACGATATAAGTACTCACCAAGCTAAATTCTATGCGTGATGTAGATGTCTTGTTCAGTGCACAGACTGGATGCACCAAAAAGAGAGGGGCAACTAGGCCGGGCCTCCCAGCTAGGAAGAAGCGCAGGAAAAAGACTGATCCCTTGGACGAGGACACCATGGTGGCCCTGGCTCTGTCGTCCTCCATGCTGGAACAGCAGAAAGAGCGGCTGAGAGATGAGGAGGCAGAGAGAGAGTTGCAAACCGTGTCTGCTGCCTCTCACACCTCCATGTTGAAGTGGTGGCCGGAAGCAGGTACAGCAACATCACATGCCTGGTGACGCTGACGTTGTTTCAAAAGATTGTTTACTTTGTCTTTTTACCTCGATGATCATATCAAAAGCAAAGTAGTCCAAACATAGGATTTCGTTGCATCATTGTACACTAATCAAATATAAACTGCATTGCACTAAAGATACGATATCACATGAACACTTTTTAGGAGGTTTAAAATATACATAAGGATTTCTTTAACTGTGAATATTGCAAAGCTTCTCCAGTGGAGTCACAGAATAGAAATGAGCAAAGTAAATCCCCTTTAATTTGGGATCTTATGAAAGCTTCCCCTATCTCTGGAGGCAGTTTTCCTGTTGTCTTTATCGTCGTGGGACAAATCTTTCAAGATAGAGTCTGTGTGTTTCTTTTGGCAGGGCCTGGAGCAGAATATCCTCTACTGTCTGTTAGACATTTAACAGCACAAGGGCTTGGAACAAACTGTGGGAAATCTTTGTTTTTTTGAGAACAGAGGTTATTTTCAGTCTATCACGGATGATCGCAGATGCAGATAGATTGGAAGTCCCTCTTCTTGTTGCAGGTAAGGGACGTGGGAAGAGGAGAAAGGGCGCCATCCCCCGTCCTCCTCCACTCCTCCTCATTCAGGATGCTGAGGTGGCCCTGAGGAGGCTGCAGGAACGTGTTTCTACACTCCTCCTATGCAGTCGGGCTCCCTCTCCCCCCACCCCAACCCGCTGCCCCAGCAGCCTGCCTGGCTGGAATGGTGTTGCCCCCCTCTGGCGGAAGAGTGCACTACTGAAGGAAGGCTCCACCGGTTTGTCTGATTTCTATGCCCCAGAACTCGGGGAGTTCATCACACCTTGGAAATCAGCGACGGTGAGAAAGAAAAACGTCATGCTTATTTACTGCTCTGTTTAATTTCTGTCATGTGTAGATTAAACAGGTCATACTGAGTCAACATACCACAATGCCCATCAACCGTGTGTCTGGTGTCCTTTCCGTTATTTAAGTGGACAAGAATATGTGACGAAATAATGAATGAAATATTTGTCTTTAAATTAATACTTACTTATTTTTCCCTGTTACCTTCCATTCATAGGCTGATTCCTCCAGCACCAATAACATGCCAGATACTCCTACGCCACCTGTGAGTGAAGGAACTCCCGTCACGAAAGCCCAATCTTCCATCCTGCCCTCCTCTCAGACTGCCTCCTGCTCTCCAGCTCCCTCCTCACAGGGGACAGGACCGCTCCCAGTAGGCAGCCAGGCCCTCCGAGACCTGATGGAGCTGGCTGAAGACGGCATGACCCTCACCCAGTATGGCTACACTGCTGCAGGCCCTGACACAGGTAACACATATACAGACGCACGTCTCCCATCTTCTCTACTGCTTAAGAAAACAAATAAATAGACACATAACTGGTCATATGTTCTGGTTCTGATGATCCGTGTCCATGTAGACAAGAAGGGCAGCCTGTCCACAAACCTCCATCTGAGCGGCTTTGTTCTTGAGGAGGCAGAGGAGCAGGCTGACCTGTGTGTGAGCGGCTTCCTACCGGAAGCACACACAGAGGGACCCAGCAGCCAGGTAGCAAG
The DNA here is from genome assembly GCA_901007825.1 of Macroramphosus scolopax. Classification (NCBI taxonomy): domain Eukaryota; kingdom Metazoa; phylum Chordata; class Actinopteri; order Syngnathiformes; family Centriscidae; genus Macroramphosus; species Macroramphosus scolopax. The sequence continues at coordinate 56,950 of CAAKHC010010553.1, forward strand.
GTTGACTGACCAGGCAGGAGCAGCTAAACAGCACAGCAGCCTACAATCAGTAAGATCACTGCACAGTTTGTATCTAAAATTATCTTGATTAGTGTGTGTCTCCTCTCAGATTTTAAGTTCAATTAGTCAGACCCCCCCACCCTCATTCTGACACCCGGTGTTTCCTCTGCAGGCGGCATTGACCAGACTGGCATCAGACCTGAGCAGCATGGTTAACAACCCTCAACTCAGTGACTTGCAGCTCCAGGTGGACAGTGGAGAGGTCTTCTTTGCTCATTCCTTCATGGTGTACGCTCGCTGCCCCCTGCTGGCAGAGATGGTAAACAAATTAGGACACTTCTTAGCAGTCCTGCTGACATAAGAATTTACTGCATAATTTTAGTAGTTTTAAAAAGTAAATACACATTTACATGAACTATGTGTTTTTGAAACAAAACTTCAATGTTCAGCTCATAAATCTAAATACAATGTTTTCTACATTGAAGCATTGTTATTCAGAAATGAACAAAGCTGTGCAACCCCTGTATTTATCACATTTTTATTTTCTCTATCTTCCATTCATCAGGTGCATGAAAGTGCTTTTGGGGTGCACGAGGAAGGGCTGCCTGCAGCTCAGAGGGTGTTGGTGACCGACGTCCCGGGACAGGCGGTGTTGGCTCTGCTGCAGTACCTCTACACAGCCCAGTTCTCTATCCCAGCATCACTGCAGCCACATGTACTGGAGCTGGCATCCAGGTCAGTATGGAGAATAAACGCCTTGTAATCGATGCAACATTGTTAATTATCTATGTTGTCTTGCTTTTTCCTGCTTTTTGTCTCATGTATTCAGTTTGCATTTGAACAGCATATGTGCTGCTTTGTTTAAAGAATAATATAGATTTAAAAATAAGGACCAATCGTTAGTGTACTTATCTTAGTAACTTATCTTGTCTTATCTGTCACTTAGATCACATAGAACTTGTGTCTGAAAGAAATTCTTATGTTCAAGCAATTTATATAAACATGTTTTGTCCTCCACCTCTCTTCTTATGTTTTTAAGGTTTGATTTGCAAGAGCTGCAGCAGCTTTGTGGGCTCCTCAGAAACGAGGCAGCGGCTCCCAGTGATGAGGGAGACTGCACCAGCAGGGAGGAGCATCTCAACGACCAGACGGACCACGCCTTCATGGACCTCCTGCGTTCCATGTGGACTGAAGAGGATGATCAGGACGAGGGGACAGATGCAATTGGAGGAGGGGATGAAGAGGGAGATCTGGTGAGAGATCAAGCCAGTGACGTCACATCAGGTGACAGAGAGATCCACGAGGAGCAGGTGAATGAGGAGGAGCTGGAGGAGATCTATGAGTTTGTTGCCACACAGAGAAAGAGGGATGAGGAGAAAGAGATCATGGAAGAGAAGGTAGATGAGGAGGAGTATAGAGAAGTCTTTCCCAACCTGACAGAACCCGAAAGAAGCTCAATAGGACTCAGCGAAAAAAACCTGCAGTTGAACTCTGAACCTGATCAGGACCCCAGTCTGGATCGCAGCTACAACCGGCTCTTCTCAGACTCCTGGGGGGTCTACGAAGAAGATGTAGACCTTTCGTCTTTTCATTCTACCTCTCCCCCACCAGAAACACACACCTTTCAATCCAAGCTACATCAGTCTCCTCATACTCCCTCATCTAAATTGTCCAGCAGAACTTTGCTTCAGTCCTCAGCAAGCGTAGTCGATGGCCATTCCCTCAGCCCTCAAGCCAGCACATCCAACCTACCTATTCCAGGTCTATCTCCTGATCGGCTGGGTGACGGGGGCACCGAGGGTGATGAGAGAACTGATACTGTAGAAATGGAAGTGCCTAAAGAATGTTTATCTTTGAACCAGAAAGGCAACGGTCCCCAAAGCATCCATGTCCCCTTTTTCCCGATTCGCCTCAGAAAAAGAAGGAACCAGAGCTGATAGTTTTGTCTGACTCAAGCGATGACATGGAGGTTGCTGTTCTAAGTTCCCGCAGTCCTTCGCCGTTTTCTCCTTTCGCAATCCAGACCAGGCAGAGCTTCACCCTGATCAAACCTCAGGATACAACAAACACTAATGAGCCCACCTTGGAGAGAACTCAATCAAGTAGTCCGAAGATTAGTCCTGATTATCCGTCTTCAGCCCCGGCACAAAGTCCACCAGTTTCCAGAGGTAACCAGAGTCCGGTAGACTACTCTCCAGAAGTTTCCTGGCTCATCCCATCCACACCAGTTCAGCCTGGAAGAACCAACAAGACCAGCTCTACTCAGACCAAAAGCAGCATGTGTAGGACGCAGCTGTTCCCTAAAGGTGACGCGTCATTATCCACATCATCTGTTTTCTCTTCCCCTGCTTTACCATTTGAAAACAGACCTCCGACTTCCAACAGTCCGTGTCGAGCTTCTACCTCCATTGGCCCAACAGAGGGCAGTGTTCCCCGGTTAAAACTGGACGGGACGTTGCCCTGCAGCTCCATTAAAGACAGAGAGGTGGACTCCCAAGTGTTTGCGGAAGCCAAGCTCACATACCTCTCAAGCTCAACTCACCCATTTCCGATGCAAGATACCTCAAAGCAGACTACGCCTCTTCACCTCCAGCCACCAGCCTTACAGTAGCACTCCCCTGAATACAGACGTCCTAAGACCCCCGGTTCCTCTTGCCGCCTCCCCGCTCTACACAGAGCCTGATAAGCAGAGGGCAACAAGTCAAGAAAAGGATAGGGCACCCTCTAAAAGTCCAGAGAAGACAGAATTGGGGAGCTTTCATCTCTCTCCATTGTCCGACCCTTCAGACCCAGCCTCGTGTTCCTCTCACAGAAGTCCCCAGAAACTACAGAGACACAGTAAATCCTCCAATCAAAGTCAATGTTCTGTTGAGTCCAGCAGGCACAACAGCACAACAAAGGATGGAGAAAGAGAGAGGGATTTGGAACGTAAACGCACAGAGGATCGAGAGCAGGATGAAGCAAAAGAAGGAACTGGAGAAGCAGATGTTGCAGAGTCCAGTTTCCATCAGAGCTTCATGTTCATGGACGAGCCCCCCATAGCTTTCAACGAGTCGTGGGGCCTTGACGCCTGCCATAACTCACCAGAAAACCCAGGCCGCTTCAGTCTGAGGCTGGAGGATAGCGGAGGATCCAGTCTACAGGAGGGCAGCCCAGGACAAAGAGAAACAGCTGGGTCAGCCTCACCTACCACCTTTAAACCTGCAACATCTAGTCACCTTTTCCAGCCAGTGAACAGCCATGAAGGTGTGACTTCCTCCGCTCCCTTCAAATCCATCAGTTCGGCACCATCCACCAGTGGACAGACTCATGCAGGACCCTCCTCCAGCCCCTCCCCACCTGGTCCGGCGACCCGCACCCCACCAGAGATCAGTAACAGCCTCCTCGACTCTAATTTATGGGACAGCTGGGAGGCAGAGGAAGAGGAGGTTCTTCCCCTTTCTTGGAGGGTGAACCCGTCTGCCCAGCTCAAAACCCCAAGTACGTTGTCTTTAACAGCAGCATGTCTGATTTGGCAAAAATGTTATTAACAAACACACAGATGATCATACTTTCAGAGTGTTTCTTATCCCACATCCTGCAAACTCCCAAATGATGCCAACACACCTTCACAAACTCTTTATACAGTCACATTTCCTCCATTTGTTTTTGTACAAAATCTAAACAGATCACTAGTCTTTGCAAGTACGACATTGTTGATACATTTGTTGAGTTATTTTATTCACAAGAATGTGTCTACAAATACGAAATGTACGCAGCTGCCACTGTGTAACAGAATGCCCCGTGAAAGTATCACAAAGCTACACATTTAGTAGGAAACTGGTCATGAGTCCCATAAATCTGGGAAAACAGGTTACAACTTAATGCTGACTAATCTGGGCAAGATCAAGCCCTTCATTGTTGAGCTCAGTGCCACAGGCCGGCGTACAACTACAGTTCAAGTTCACATCTATAGAGAGATTCTGCATGATCATAATACAGAGCTGAACATACAAGACATTCCTGTCCCTGATTATTGATTCAGAGAACAGTAAAGCACACACACTATTTGCCAATGTGGATAGACCCATCAAACCTGGAATGTCATTGCATGACTCCGCAGAATAATGCTTTTTTTTTCTTCAGGAAAGAGATTACACAAAATATCAGTGCTTCTACGATGTGTGAGGACCTGAAAGGGTGCCGTGGTTTCAGATCACATGTGTGTAGATGACATGCAAATATATATGTTGCCTGTCAGATATAGGTCAAATATAGATAGACATGGTGCATTAAGCAAATCAGTAGCTGGATGCTCCGTTGAATAAAGATAAAACTGAAATTGTTGTTTTCAGTATTACTTCTACTACATATTATGTATATTACAGTATTACGACAATCATTTAATTTCACTGCACTCATGAATCAAACTGTGGTGAGATCAAATATGAACCCTCGCCCTGATGTTTCTCCACAGCGTCATCACACAATAAAAAGCGTCCCTCTTTGGCGCCCGTCACTCCGATGCCCCACTACTCTGACATGGATACACCGGAGCTCAAGAACAAACTGAACAGGTCAGTAGGTTCACTCCCTCTTCCCCGCCCTCGCATTCAAGAGGGTAAAGAGAAGCCACGTTTTTTTTTTTCTTATCAAGGCTATTAACCGAGGAGCGTATCAGATTAACTCCACTGGTGTGACGGTCGATTCAGACCGTCTGGCTCTGCTCCCGATCGCTGCCTGTTTTCCTCCTGTCCGTATGTTTGTTCCATCACAAACGCCACTTACTTTCTCTTCTGTGCAGGTTTGGTGTTCGTCCTTTACCGAAGCGCCAGATGATCCTCAAACTGAGAGAGATCCACCAGTACACCCACCAACTGGTCAACTCAGACTCTGACGATGAGGCACCCTGTGCAGGACACACAGCTCAGACGAAGCCCCCTACCTCCAGCAAGCCGGTCTCCTCTGCCCAGACACTGAAGTTTAAAGAACCTATAGCGCCTGCTGTCATCTCCCCTGTGAAACACAACGGGGACGAAGAGGAGGCTGAGTCGCTCTCCGCCTCCCAGGACTCCAACACCTCTTCAACGGCTGCCAGCCAAGAATCTGACAGGTGCAGTGTGTGTTCAAGTGTGTGCCGACTCGGATTTTACTGACCAGTCCCAATTGAGACGTTTTCAAACTTTCAGCACACTTTATTAAGTTTAATGGCAAATGCATTACCAGACAGTTTCCATGTCTCAGAGACAGAACAACCAAACAATAAGCTAAAAGATGCTAAAACAGAGAGCTGAGGGAGGCTGCAGATTCCGGTTCGAACTCCGTGAGTTGGTTTTGTATGAGTAGCTCCTTTCTCTTTATGCATTGAAATGCCTTTGTTTTTCATCAAAGCTTAATCATCTTGGATGAAAAATAATATTGTTCACTAGAAATACAGAAACATTTGGGATCTGTGCAGAGAATCTCCACCTCAACTGTGGTACTGAAGTATTCAATGTTTGATGTTCATCAGTTTCAGTTCCTTTCTATGAGACATTGAACATGTTCATGCTCAAATTAAGAAAACAGGATTTCATTTGGGGAATGATAAGTTATGTTTAAATACACATTGTCACATAAGTAGTTTTCAAATGTCCCTCTCTTTCAATACTGTTTAACCAGGTCCAACCCAGAGCTGTGTGTTTCCTCTGACGGTGACTCAGACAGTGACGGCGGCATCACAGCCTCCCAGGCGGTCACGTGCCTCAAGGATCGCATCCAGGCCGTGCGGTCCTTCATCCTGTCTGACTCTGGACTGCACAGCCAGATCCTCCAGTACCAGCCTCTGGTCCTGTCTCACCTCCAGCAGCGACTGAAAGCAGCAGGGATCCGCCTGGGTGCAGCCAAGCTGATGGACTATCTTGACTCCCAGTGCATCACCTTCACCACGGCCAAACCGGGCCGCTCCGCGCCCGCCCGCCGGCGGGGCAAGAGGACTAGCAGGGGGGCGAAGGCAGCAGGAGCGAGCAGGAAGAGGGCTGTTACAGTGGTGCTTTAAAAACTCTTGAGTTTGAATAGAAAGAAGAAGAAAGAAGCCAAAGTGGAACTATACCTCAGGTAGAGAAGAATTAAATTAAGTAATTTAACGACGATGGTTGTTCCTCCATTACTCCTCAGCTGATTCCTCAATACCAGGTTTCATTGTTGGGAACATTTTTACAACTTAGTTTAAAGTGTTTCTTCAGGACAGGTCCTGTATTTTAATTGTTTTGTTTCAAATGTTACATTTATTGTGAGCTTTCCATCTGAAAATTAAAACAAATGTTGTGGCATAATGGTTCAAAGATTATTCATGCTATGTGACAAAGAACAAAAAATAATCTTAAGAATGAAATATTTCACAATCCAACTCAACCACATGCATCAGT
>CAAKHC010010554.1:8046-40222 GCA_901007825.1 Macroramphosus scolopax
TGTCTGCTGCTCTGCGCTTTTTTTTTGTCTCTCAGAAAGTCACCCCACCCTTGCCTGCACTGTTTTTGCCTTTCTGCCTCCACTGTTGTCCCCCTCTCACTCTCTCACTCTCTCACTCCCTCACTCTCGTCAGGTAGCCAGAGCTTCATAATTAGGTGTCATTTGACCAGAGGAGAAAGCACCAGCGGTCAGTGTTTTTATTAAACGGAAAATCACTCATTATTATTAGTGTTATTCAATTAGTTCTGATTGTCACCCTCTCAATGCTTAAGTGATAGTGTGCACATATAGTTTATGCTCAGCACTTTCTCCTTTAGGTAAATGACCTATATTATCTCACTGTGGTTGCAGGGGTGGAGAACTCAGCTAATGACTGAGGAATCGCTTTTCTTTGTTCTTGAAATAAACTGGCTTTTGGCTGCAGGAGGACGGATGGCGAGATGAGGCCCGACCATCGGGGGAGAATAATCACCGGGCTTTTTATAAGTCCTGCATTTAGAAGTCATTTACAACTTCATCTGATGGGACTAATAGGCAACAAGCAATTGTTTTCATAATTATATCTATATAATGATGTTTATAGGCGAACTCTGAGTTGGTGAGTGAGTCTGCAAAGTCATTAAAAGCGGTTGAAGATTAAACCCACAGTTGAGATTGATGACGCAGTTTTGCACTTTTATGCACATAAATTAGCCCCAAGAAACAGACATTTTGACAAGCACCTATTAAAACATTTGTCCTAACAAAAGGCCACTTATCATGAGTGCATGCCTAAATGTGACCTTGAATGGAGCCGGCTGCAGGTTGGGGGGAATGACAGACGAGAGAGCAAGAAAGGGAATTCTTAGTGAGCTTGTAAAAAAATCGGGTTGGGCTGCATTTAAACACAAATCAACCATTCATGCTTTGAACTTTTCTTCAAGCTCAGACAATGTCATCTTCTGCTGAGATATGTCATAAAATATCAGTTGTGCTGGTTCACCTTGTTTTCTCATTTGCATTTTAGCAGTATCTTGCCAATGCGGATAGTTTTTAATCTATTTTCCAAGTTATTTTGATGTCTATCTCTGAGAATTCTGTCCCAACCTGCAATGGAGGCTCCTGCCAACTTACTGAACAGATTGAAAACGACATGAAAGAATCCTCTTACTACTATTTCTTCCCAGTCACCGTGTCCTGCATGTTCAGAGAACAAAGTTTTCAGGGGAGACTAGGAGTAAAAGTACTGTGAAAGAAAACGGTTGGCAATGTCATCTGTGCTGTGATTATCCAAAGTAGGGGATCGGTTTTTTTTTCAAGACTGCATGCACCACAGTGAGAAAACAGAGCCTCATAGACCTTTATAACAGATTATCTAAGCTCCATTTACATATGTCACTGGCATGAAGACACAACAAGCAATGCAGCACTGTTTTGCAGGCTGAAACTGACCACAAACTCTGAACTTGTGAAGAAAACAAAAGGATATGTGCACTGTAAGTGTGATGTTTTCTCACTCGCCCCCTGATCACCACCAGCCACGGGGCTAACAGAGGATGATATTGTGTCCAAGTTGCAGCTGCTCCAGCGATGGCAGTCTACTCCTCATCAATAAGAAAGAGAATCTGACCCTGGTTTACATAAAGACTGACACGCTCCTGTCTCTTCAGCCCGCAGCACATACCCCACCCATGCCTCTCCCCACACTAAATATCCAGCGTCTACCAAGCCTGCAGGCCCCTCCTACTCTCATTCTCTCTCCTGCATATTCCCGGGACATGCCTTTTTCTATCCCTCCTTGTGGTCATCTAAACTGCCCATGCTGAGGAGGACGAAGCATCTCTATATTTACTGAATCTCCACCCTGCCTCCAGCTCGACAGGCAGTGCTATGCATCTTTCATCTGTGGGGCTGGATGACCTATATTCTCATTCAATTCAATGTAGCCATAGTTCATTGCTGCCCTGCTCCGTCCTGCTGCTCGTGCACTGGCCGCAGGCAGCAACTGTGGGTGTGGCGGCCAGACTGAATTAGAATGGGCACTGAAAGCACACACCCATTCACATTGGTATATCTTTGCTTTCTGGAGCACAGTGAATTTCCAAACCGAGATGACAAAACAAAGCCCTGCACTGTGAAGTCGACAGAGATGGAGGAATCGGCCCTTATCAGTGGCATAATAAATAGTTCCCAAATGGACTGTTAGGGAAGAGTTGCTACTAGATGCGACGGAATATGGGTCAGTGCAGACCTTAAAACAAATGACCCAGTTTACCTGCTTTTTAAACAGCTTTGTTACCACACGCTCTAAAATGATTCAACTAATAATCATCAGGAATTAAACACAGGCAGAATAGATCAAACAGAGTGTGAACAAGATCCTGTGATGAAGCTGCTAATTAAGAATGCATTCTTAATTTACAGCTTATTATCTTTGACACACATGTTTTTCTTGCTCAGCGTGGAACATGAAGTCGTATTCCCGTTAATCCCGGTCAGTAGGTTGAGATTGTTCTGTGGTGCTGTGGAGATAAAGCTTAGCTACAGTGCCTAATGACTGGTGATTACCCTTTATTCTGCCATGGATGAAAACACTTCTAATGTTACACAATATGAGAAGGTACCACCCACATCACTCACAAAACCAAATGAGTAGGTGAAATATGAAATCCAGGGAACTCGACGGGCAGGTGGCATTTTTACAAGCATATTTAATATGGAAATCATGCTTTTAATGAGGAAAAAACTAATATATGGAGTGTTTTCTGTTCTGTTACCTTACCACACACAACCACACGCACACAACCACACACACAAACTGCTGATGAATAAGCTTTACTTTGTCCATACGCTAAAACAGCTTCATCCGTAAGTGTTAATTCACAAAACGCTGGTGTGAGGGCTTCTCTTTTTTAAACAGATGTCACCACACACTGCTTGTTTATGTATTTCTGCCTGAAAGACTGAGAGTCTTCTCTGTTCATCCAACAACTCATCCATCCATCTATCCATGCAGTTAAGCACACAGTAAACTCTATGTGGAAAAACAAGGGACTCATGTCGTGGTCACTAGATAGCACAAGAGAGTGCAGGCAGGCTCCATCTCAGTGGTTGAGCAGTTAAAACTATTTGTCAAGTGTATATTATTTCCACATGGGGAGATAAAATTACTGTTTTTCAGCTGTCGGCCACACTCATAAAACGGCTGAATAAAATTGAACGCATTCACTTTCAGGGCAACTGCTCAGGTGCACAAGACGCTTTAATGGAATGAGTAAAAAGAGATAATCGCATGCTCCTTTCCCCGAGGTATAAATTTGTATCACTAATGTAGCTGCCCTCTGCAGCAGAGGTGCTGACTCACAGCCGTTCCCATACCCCAGGAAAGTGACCTCTCCTTGAGCTGGAGACAGGTGTCTGCCCCTTCCCCCAAAGGCGAGACCCCCGGCCGGAGTGTCTCTCACACACACACACACACACACACACACACAGATTCAACTATCACACTCACAAAAAGGCCGGTTCTGGGTTACGGGGTCAGTGTGACGTGCACAGGCCAAAGTGTTATGTCAGGCTTCATTGAGAGACTGGGTGTCTGTGAGATTTAATTAGCCTGTTCTATGTAAGGTAAGTCCCTAATATAAGCACCGGGGTAAGGTTGGCCTAATAATACGTCTTTGACTGTGACCCGTATCGGGCGCAGGCTGAGCCATACGTGCTGAAGGAAAATAATTTTGGTATCAGCGATACACTTCCCGAGCCTTCAATTTGATATCCTACAGCCCACCTGTGGGCAGATAGAGACAGACTGAGGCAAAGTGTTAGTCAGATGGAAGCTGTAATGTTAAATAATCCTAAAAGTAAAGACAAAAATAATAAAGTACTGTATATTCAGACATCTAACATAGTACTAACATACTTAACAGATACACAGCTGCCCTTGCAAAGCATGTTGTAATAGTAGAACAATGTGAATAAGTTAGACACATGACACAATTGTTGCTGGAAAAATATATATTTACACAAGGTGGCTATGTATACATACTTTGTAGTTTAGGTCTTTAAACATGCAAATACAGTTTTGGTTTTACTTGCACGTTTGGAACTGTCCGTCCTCCAACTCACTGCAGTGGTAGTGGGAGAGATTGTGCTTGCTTTGGTTACTGCATTGAAAATTGACATTTTATAAATTTAACAGTGTGTACGCAGATGCTCAATTAATAACATTTACATATATAAAAAATGCTGGTTGCACCAAAGGATATCAGACATGGAATTGAAGACAACAGCAAATATAAAATTTGAATACCACAAAAGTGGAGAAAAGGAAAGACACAGTTCTGGAATTTTGCACAGAAAAAAAAAGGAGCGGAGGCTGTCAAGTGGAAAAAAACATCAGTTCACACAAGGAACAAGGAAAACAATAAGATGGTGAACCGCACATATCGATATACAGTAGGTGTATGCGTATCTGTTTAATAACAATAATATATTACATTTGATTTATACTGCACTCTAAAAACAAATTACACAGTGCTTCATATTACAGTCAGTCATTTGAAATGAGAATAAATTCCTCAACAATAACCATAAATAATAAATGTGAATCTGCAGACCTGCTTGCCTTATTTTGCATTTCCCACTTCTCCATGTCAGCCTTGACTTGCTATTTGTGTGACTTTCCGAATCGTGTGTCTGTGTGAACACGCATATTCTCACTGCAAATTCTTCATTCATGGGAAAAGATGTAATCATGTTTTATTGCATACACTTCGGTTATAGGTATATACAGAATATATACGGCCCCATTTCGCTTCTCATAGTCATCAGTACATTTTGCTTCAGCAGTCAAGTCTCAAAATACGTTTTTTGTATCAATTCACAAAATTACTTTAGAATAATATTTCTTTCGTTGCAATACATTTGCACATTTAGTTTTTTTTGTATGACATGTTGCAGTTTCATGATATTAGTCCACCTCACATGGCTGTGAAACACGCACAAAGTTCACCAGGTTCACCCGATCGCTGTAGATTGGCCGTATGGTAATCAGAAGGTTGCTGGTTTGAACCCCTAATTGCTCCTGATAAGCTGGTTAGCATCTTGCATGGCATCCTTTGCAATCAGTGTGTGAATGTGAGTGTGAATGAGTGATTGAGAGATTACATTGTAAAGCGCTTCGGATAAAACCACTATATAAATGCATCTAAATTTTTCGCATCTCCAGCCATTCTGCTCCAGCCACTGTGATGATACTGTGCAGGCGAGTGTGTTATTGTATGTGATGCGTCTGAGTGTGTAACACATGGTTCTCCAGAGACAACTTTGTCTTTGAAGTAGCTGCCAGCCAGCTAGTTGGATGACTGATCAGCTGTTTCCGAAATGGGGACGAGAGGCTATCAGGGATTTTAGCTCCGCAGCCACGGGCAGATGGTGTTGTGTACACACACACGCAAACCTATACACATTGGCATAGACCTGCATTACAAGAGTCTGCGGAATCAGTTAAACACAAACAAGCATACAGCACATATGCATAAGCACATACAGAGACACATACTGTACTAATACACACACAGTTTCAGAGACACACAATGTCTCTCGAGAGGGGCTGTGGGTCCAGCATGACTAATTGAACACGCACACACCAGCCTAGCAGCGGGACGGAGCGTAGGTCTCTCACCGTTTACTCTGCTCTGCTGCTCGAAGCCCTCCCAGTCCCTGCCATATTGTCAGCTGCACTGCTGTCACACACCATTACCTGCAAGTAGCTACCTTCCCATACACACACACACACACACATACACACATGCCTGCACATGCATACACAGATCCTTGTCGTTTCTCTCTGAAGCTTATTCTAAATTTTCATAACTGTGCCAAGGTGTACTTCAACAGCACATGTATTATTCACATCTCTTTGCCAACTTTGCCTTTTGTTCCTTTTGTAGCTACATGCAACTTACCGCACAACACCGTAGAATACTAAACAGGCAGCCGAGCAGATAGCGTGAGGATGGATAACACCGGGGTAAATGTGTCTCGTCTTTATTCTGGGATGTCCGCAGACAAACTGGCAGATGAGTGGTGGTAAGCTTTCGGCCGTCAGGTGTAGGTGTTGTAAGATCTATGTTTGAATCAGGAGTCACAGCACGCCAGGGGTGATCCTGGTCACAAGCTAAGGGGCTTAGCCAGCTGATAAGCCCTCTTTGCAACAAGCTGGTGAACTTTGTGCATGTTTCACAGCCATGTGAGGTGGCCTAAACATGGACTGCAACATATACACAACGGCTAATGTGCAAATGTATTGCACCTAATTAATTAAACTGCACATAAGTTCACATTGTATGACAACTATCAATTCAAAACAATGTGAGCATAATGAATAAGAAAGACCTCATTACAACTCCCATCAGTTATCTTACCTAATTGAAGAGTTAGACCAAGATTTAGATCATCATTCTGTGTATTTAACAGCTGATTGAAAAAATACAGGCCTGGCGGCAGAAGCTTATTTACCAGGTTTGTACATCTGTCAGATGTTAACATTTCGGAATGAGCTATTTATCCAGTGGTAACAGAAGCATCCAGTTATTCAGGGTATTCGACAGCTGACCGCATCTGAGAAGCAAACAACAACATTTATCTATTCTGTCCTGACACCCAACAGACATAAAAGGTTAAACATATTGATTAGAGAAAGGAGGCTAATGGACTAATCAAACAGAGAGGAACATTTCGGATTGGGGGGCCGAGCTCAGGAATGAAACCCAGCTATAGAAAACAAATCCATACAGTCAGCTAATGGGAGTGCATTGATCGTAATCCACAATTTTTGCTGTCATACTGAGTTGAACAGCTGACGTTGGAGCTAACCAATCCCATTTGGACAGGAGGATCTAGGCTGGAGATGTGTCAATGTACATGAGCTGAAATGAGATCTAACCCAGAAAGCCACCACAATTACAGCACAGTCTGAGTCGGCATCCCTCCAAATCATTATAGTGCAATCTGATGAAGCTTGGGCACACACGGCAGAATGTATTTTGTGGGAAGGGAGTTAACTCGGCACTAAACCATAAACTACTGATTGAATGTGGTAGTCTTTTGGGGCATGGCAGCTGGGAATACATTGTTCTGTTTTCAGCTGTCTTCTACCGGACATTTCACGGGTTGTCACGTATTTCTTGCTGGTAGAAGTTTATACAGCAGCAGGATGAAAATTAAAAGCTCGGTAGAAGGATGACAACAGTCCAGGAGATAATATTTCAGGAAATGACATGATATTCTTTGCTGGAATCTCATTTAAATTTTTCATCTGTATTGTCTCCTATGGGGGGATGGAGTAGATTGTGTCTCTTGTTGCTGGGCTGTCTGCTCCACTTTTGAATATGATGTTGTGGTGTAGGTTTCTTCCTACTGTGTGCGTGTGTGTGTGCATGCGTGTGTGTGTGTGTGTGTGTGTGTGTGTGTGTGTGTGTGTGTGTGTGTGTGTGTGTGTGTGTGTGTGTGTCTGTGTGTGTGTGTGTGTGAGTGAACCGTCTGAAGCCGTCTTAATGCCTGCGGCAAACTGGCACACTCAGCAGATGGGAGAGAAACTGATCCTCTGTTTGTTGACAGTGCACTTAAATGTGCAAGTATGTGCATGTGCACATATGTGTGCCTACATTTGTGTATGTGTGTAAAATCTCTCTGTCAAAAAAAAAAAAAAAAAGCAGCTCCGGTGAGTCGTAAATGAATCATAAACATGTCGTCCAATCACAAATACCAGTTAGATCCTCTACCCTCCTTATTTGTGTGCACATGTGTAAGTGAGAGAGAAAGAAAGGGAGAGTAAACCTTCATAAGTATTGAGGTTAATATATGGGATGAATTATTAAAATCAATGGGCGTCATTCAATCTGCCGATATAAAGATAATTTGATTTGCTTTAAGATAAACACAGGTGAGTAATTTTAGGAACTGTAATTCACGCGGCTATCATGTAGAAGGAAACTCCAGTCGGTCAGATGGAGGCACATACAATGATAGACGAACCGAAAGAAATGACGTACATCATAAATGTTTCAGAAAGCTCTCAGAACTGTGAAGGACTCATCAAATCCAGAGGGACGATTCTGGCCTTCGTACTATAGAACCAAGGCCAGACTCCAAAGAGGATGGAGACTACTCCATCCTCATTGGTCCCTAAGAACCATTCTCTTTCACACACACACACACACATAGAAGGAGGTTTTATGTGGGCAAAGACACAATAAGCTGCAGTTATCTTCATCTGGCTTTTCATTTACCAACCATATTAGCCCCATTACCCTCTCAGTCAGACCCTCTGCTTGCCCTTCTGCTCCGTTTTCATAGCAAAACCATGATTATCTTTTTCAAACTCATCCATTTCAAATGTATTCAGCTGCTTCCTGCAACTCAAATACTTGGCTAAATATGTTCTCCACTGGCTGACATGCTTGTTTGGTTGCTGGCTAGTGGACTACCTGGCCTGTCATTTAAGGTGCCTAAATGATGAATTCCACAGTGGGTGAAGAGCAGGCAGATGGCTTGGCACCCTGTGTGTGCGTTCGTTCCTGCGTGCGTGCGTTTGTGCGTTGCGTGCGTGTGTGTGTTGGATGGCGGTAACTGACAGAGTGCCTCTGTATTACTGCAAACCGGAGCTCTTAGCAGCATGCAGCAGAGCATGGTCCAACACACTTACACACATAACATACCCTTACAAGTACACAAACACAAGAGATTATGAATAATTATGCTCAGAGATCCTTCATGTAGATCAAAGCAATCTGGCACAAATTTGATCACATTCATTAAAAGCCATGTTTAATGCATGTCAGATTTTGCGAAAGAAGTGAAGTATGTTAACGAAGTGTCGGACTGGCAAGAGGAATATAACTAATTACTATAAAAGTGTGTGTAATTCACTCTGCAAAGACAAGGAGGATGTTAGTATATATCTTTAAGTGAATTTTAAAATGTTGGCATTACATGGAATACATGCTCGCATTGAATGTAATCAGGGGTTCTGCTGTACTTGTCTTGAGTCATAAGTTACTGTTTATTTTCAGGAGGGGCTCCTCCATACCCTCTCTGTTTAAGAGATGACATATGCTTTCTAGATAAAGTGCCCCAAGGTGAACAGGATTATGGCTCTCAAGGAAAGTCAAGGGAGTCAAATCAGATCTGAAACCATAAAAGCGAGCAGTAGGACCATGAAGCAAATCTGCTGCCAATAAAACCTGTGTTTCCAAAACACAGGCGACCGTCAGCATTCATTTGTTTTATATATTGCAGATCAGATGCGTTCCCCATCTGCTACCCCTGTGGTGGTTCTATGCTGAGCAAATCATTAGGCGAAATGCCATTAAAGGAAGCCAACTCATCAAGAGCATGAAGACATAAACTTGACCATTTGAGGGGCCTAAAAAAAAATCACACAAGTATTGCCTCAAGACAAGAAGTTGCATATCGTACCATTATGAGCACATTTCCTCCACAGCGTTTGAATATTCATCGTTTCCATGATGACTGAAAATACTGTAAAGTGCTCAGAGTTAGATTTGAAATAGGACATGACATGTGGAAGATTTCATTTGCGAAACAATTTGAGATGGAAAAGATGATGCGGACAGATTGTTCTCTTATTGCACGAGTCATGACAATCCAATGTTACGCTTGTGAACAAATACAGTTTGTCAATCTAATCTTTAAAGGAGACAATTGACTGCAAAATGACCGAGACCTTATCGTTCCACGATATGAAAGTAATTCAGCTGAACATGGCCCATCCTCAAACGAAGCCCTTGGCTAATAAGATATGCTGAATGCCTTTTAAATGAAAAGAGAATTTTTGAACGACAGTAATCACCCGCTTTAATGTACAAAAGAACAAGTCTTATGGAACCTGGAGATCAATAATAAATTAATGGCTGCTCCAGTCAGTTCACACTCCAATGACTCCCTGGAGGTCCGAACAAAGTGTGTTTATCTCTCCTAAGTAGCTGCCGGATTGAATTTATCTTTATTTGTTACAAGCTGTACTCTTGTTTACTCGGACGTACAGGGGTGAAACTATCATAGTGCCTCATAGTGTTTATCTCCATTCTAGTGTGTGTTTACTGTGTTGAGAAGACTGAATGATTTTGAGATAAAAGCAAGGCAACTTTCTGATGCTTAATGTTTAGTCATTCATTCATTCTCTTGTGCACCATCTCCACTGACCTTTCACCTATGAGTTTGTCTCCCTCTTCCCTCTTACCTGCCTTGTGCTTTGGTAGAGACGGTTTATTTTGTGCTGTTTGTGTAACTTGTCTTGGCTGTTGACCTCCCTCCGGATAATGTCACCCCCTAAAGATGACAACAGGATTGTTGGGGGGCAGTGGATGTATCCAGGTGGCCAAACATGCAGGGACCAGCATCCCTGTGCAGGGCTGAGACAGGGGCTTGCTCTGTTACTTGCCATTATTACAGCATAGGGTCATGCCAACAGCTTATTGTTCACTCGGGTCAAACAGGCCACCAAAGCCCCTGCCAGCTAAGCATGCCACATCTACATGTGGGCCCAAAGAGAAGACGAATGACAGGGGAGGTCATTAAAACCGAGACAACATCGCTGTACTCAGCCTGAATATGAATCATGCAGCCGACTTGGATACGTAAATGTGCAGACACATCTGATTCTCAGGAGAGGAAGCCTTGACGCTTTGGCTCTCTCTTTTCTGGCAGGAACCATTGAAATGCAGGCCGAGGGGTCTGAATAATGGACTGTCCCACAGTGGCACACACACTTTACCATTCTCTCAGACAGCCACTCCTGCTGTAGTCTGTACTACACACATCCCCTATTTTCAACCCCAGCGAGGTGCTGGCTCGTGGCCAACCATCACTGAGTGTATGTGCGAGTGAATAGGTGCGTGTGTGTTTGTGCATGGCTTTTTGTGTGGGAATGTAAGAGGCGCTAGCTCGCCAAGAGCCATGCTTATTAATGCCCTATGGACCAAGTGCTCTCCCTTTTCTCTTTTTCGCTCTCTCCTCCGCTCCTTCCCTCCTCCGCCCATCTCGCAGGCCTCCTTAGTGGTCATTGCTGAGAGAGAAGGAGGAAGCGGTGCTGGGGGACGGGGGTGGGAAGCTCGAAGAGAGTGCCCGAACTAAACAGAACAGAGAGGAAGAACACTAGCGCTGATCCCTCTTGCTGTCTGCCAGCTGCTGTCTTCTGTTTGATGCTGAGAGCAATCAATATATTCAGCTCAGAGCAACACCTCAGATTGTCTCTCACTGCTCACACTAACATATCCCGCCATCTTTCACCGTATGCAACAATAATACAATACAGGACCAATGCCAGGCACACCTGATTACTTCTATTCAAACACTCCGTACACAAGGTAACATGAATGAGGCGTAAAGCTACCGACAGTCTGCAAGTGCTTTCCTTTCTGAATCAGTGGAGTTCACCGTTTACAGAAATGTCTGTGGTTGCCTTTGTGCTTGGTCTTAATGTTATTGTAATTGTTCAGCTTACACCAGCTGAGAGTGTCATAACTCTATATGAGTCTGTTCTCTGAGTGTGTGTTAAAGTTGCTGTGTAATGAGGCACCTGGGACGAAGCATAAAGAGGCCCAAAGCTCCTGTCTGGGAGACGGAGGGCACGGAGACCAGAGCTAGTTAAAGCATATTTAAGGTCGCCATAAAGAGAGCTGGGCCCCTTTCATATTGTAGAGATACAGTGCAGGCATACTCATGTTGTTGCCTTCCCTAGCTAGACTTCCGTCCACTAATGAATCCCCACTTCCGCCGTGTTCCGTCTTTCTTTCACTATCTTACTCTTATAACTGCTAGTCCCACTGAGCATGGGTGGCGGTATGCCACTCTGCCCTCTAGGCCCTCTTGTCTGATTAAGAAGAAGAGGTTTGTGTGGCCATGGCATCTGGCAGGGTCAGCCCACATATAAGAAACAATGCCGTATACATTCTCCAGCGTGGAGCAAACAGTGAGAGACGCTCCTACTGGACCTGACTGAAAGAAGCACATGAATGCAAACAGACCCAGCAGTGCTGAGTGGACCCCCTGAATGAGGGGTCCTGTTTGATTTAATCCCAGCAATGCACCCTGAACCTCACGCACACATAGATTTCACAGGCATTACGGAGGGCCGCTGTTTGCACTGAGGCTATAGCACAACGCAGAGAGGTAACCCACTGAGGATGCCAAAGGTTCGGATTTTCCCATGATAGCAACCACTCTCACTGGATAGAGGGCGAGTAACCAGGAAGGAATCTGTCCCTTTTCAATGGCCACTGAAAAGAGAGCTGTGAAATCGGCAGAAATTTCTCTGTGTGTAAACAAGAGACCGAGGGGGGAACCCAGGGACCTTGCCTTGGTCCGACTGAACTGCTTCCCTGGACTCTCTCTCTCTGTCTCTTTCCTGCTCGGTCCGTCCTCGCCCCTCCTCCGTTCATCAATGCCTGCTGCTGTCTCAAATTAATTTTATGTCTGTCTGCCCCCCTCCCCTGTGAACAAGTCCCACACTGTGAGGACACAGGAGCATTATAGCACACAAACCTCAGAAGGCATTAATTAGTTTGGAGCTTTTCTGATCCACAAACAAGTTCTGAATGCTTTAATAGTCGGCACAACAAATACTGTTTCTATTCCAAAGCAGAATATGGTCGCATGAGATCAAGCCTGGCAGAAGGAGGAAAAGTTATTTGTTAAAGTATACAATATATACTTGTATCGAGCTTATTGACATGAGTGCTCAAACTTGTGCATCTGTTACCCCAGTTGAACAATTCCAATTGTCTTCTTCTGTAAGCGAGCATGACACCACGGAGAGGAATTTCCCTAAACATCTCGCCGGTTGCCAGGTGACAGCCTCAGCTCTGATGAGAATGCCATGTGAATGAGGAGGGGGTAACTAATGTCCTCACCCAATGACCACACTCTCAACAGACTGCTCTTGTCCGGCAAAAAACAACATTATCCTTTCTTCCTAAATACATCAAACACAGTGAGCGCACACTAACAAGACCTAATGCTCCACATGTGTTGTCAAATGAAGAACAACGCAAACAATCTAATGGACCTGAAATATCAAAGGAAAGTGCAATAAAACAAAGAAAATGACAATTTATCCTAGAGCAAACAAATTTTCTAACAGTACAAAACCTTTTACTTGTGCAACTGTTATAATTACTATAGATTGAAGACATTTTATGAACATTTTCAGACCGGAGGACAAAAAGAGAGGCAGGGAAACAGAGTGATATTTGGTTTGACTAGATGAAGTTTGTGGACTGACGTTTCAGTTATGTGACACACCATCGTGCCACACACACACAGTATGCTTCCATATATTCTGCAGGAAGCGAAGTAACGGCATGTCAGTGAGGAGAATTTGAATGCCTCCCAGCCAGTGTTGTATAGTGTCTGCTATCAGGCTGCCTCTGCAGAAACCCCCTCATCTATATTCCTGACAGGCCCGATGTTTCGCCCATTTCCTTTAAAACATACATTTGTGTCACATGAGTGACACTATAATCAATCTCTCTGCCAATGTCACTGCCAATGACAAACCCATCTATTACCATTTTTAAATTATATTAACCATCAGAGAAAGGCACGGCTAATAAGCACTCCGCCTCATAATTTGAAGCATGGCAAGGCACCCCACTGCTCACTTTACTCCCTATAAATGCATTTAATTCCTCTTAACAAAATATGTGTGGCAGTGAATACGAGAAATGACTCAATAATTAGAGCTGTGCTCCAGAGATAAATCATATCTTAGTGCACATACAATACCTCTAAAAGCCCTCCTGATATCTCGTCGCATCAAGATTTATTTCTCTTGGGACTCTGGGGGAGAAAAAACAGCTTGAGACTGCTCATTACAAACCTTAAGACCCACATAAATACCAAATGTTCACAGTAAAATCCCTATTTAAGTGCTTCTACTGTCACTTTTTTGGTTCCAAATGCTCAAATGTCGGTATCTGAGAAATGTAATATCATATCCTTAAGTTCAGTGTACTGTGACTTCAAAGAAGGAATGCAGTAGCTGCATTTTAGTTATTCAGAACGGAACGAAAAAACTTCTTGCTTCAGGTTTGGAGACTGAAGGTCTAACAAGTATTGCTTATTACACATATTAAACTTATAGCAACAGTTATCCAACAGTAGGATGTCTCATTTAATAGTACCGACATAATTCACCATCATTTAGTCTATAAATCCAAGTCAATCAGATAAAGATGTTGAGCACTACGTATCCGTCTGCTTCCTCTTTCAGAGGATTTCCCCATTTTTCTGCACCAAGCTGTCTATGAACGCACTCGCAACAGGCGAATGATGGAGCTTAACTATACATCAAGTAATGTCGTGTGAGTGTCACAGTGTATCTCCTCACATTCAGTCCCTTGTCAGTTTTAAAGGATGTAAATCCAAAGGGAGCTGTGGACTTGAAAGAGGAGTTTTTAGACATTTTACAACATGTTTTATTGATGTCACAATACTGTGTGCACTCCTGATGCTTGTTTGTCGGTTAACTTGTCAATGTCTGAAGTGCTAACAGGGTATGTCAGCAGCATAATAACTTCTTAAAGCTCTGGTCGTTCTACATTTGAAACTTGTCCACTCGGGTCCTCTCATGTATGGCGGCCACATCAATCGACTTTAATCTATAGTCCTCCTCCAACTTCTGATATGGTTATTTTCCCTGTTCTTATCTCAAGAGTTGTTCGCTATAACAACATTTTTTTAAAAGCAGGCATTAAGAGGCTTAGCTGCAGCAGTGCTTTAGCAGCCAAAAGGTCACTTCTGCAAATTGGGTTCATTAATCTTCTGGTGTATGGCAGCCCCAATGGGACACTCTTCATACACACAGGCAGATTAAAATGGGAAAAGCGTTCGTAGATTAGCCTGAAAAAAGAAACTCTTGGAATGATAAAGACTCTTCAGAAGTTGAGACTTGGCTCTCTAAAGTCAGATTGCCAGTTTCACTCATATCAGAGGGAGCGAGCGAGCGCTGCACAGTCGTGAGAGAGGGGGGATATATGAGCCTGGAGTGGAGTTTGACTGAGCTATGATTATACCATCACAGATGATTATAGTTAGGCATTCCTCTGACCCAGTGCATGACAGAATCTCTCACTTCTTCTCTCGCTCTCTCTCTCTCTCTGTCTCTTTTCCCTCTAAATCTGTGGGTGGATGCCAGCTCCCCTACTGAACAAAAACACCTGCTCAAGCATCAAGGCGTGATGATATGAAGCCCTAGCTGGTGCTGCGTAGTGGAGGTAAGGTCTTCCAACAGACCACTATGAGCTGTAGAAGCGGTGCCAGACCTCTGTAGCTCCTCGGGCAAAATGGCATCACTCCACTGAAATACGGAGCAAACGGAGGAGGGACCAAAAAACAGTCAACACGATGAATAAAATATTAAGTTAGAGCAATGCTTTTTTTATTTTTACGAGGTTGAAGGAGCCCCAACATCCTTATCAGGGGACTTGGATGGTGAAATGGCTCAGTAGGTAGACCGGCTGTGTAGTAATCAGAAAGTGACTGGTTCGATCCCCGTGTAGAAGTGTCCTTGAGCAAGACACTGAACCCCTTATTTCTCCTGATATGCTGGTTGGCACCCTGCATGGCAGCTACCGCTAACACTGTTTGAATGGGTGGATGAGAGAAAGTTCTATTTAAATACTCCATTCACCATGTATGTCAATATATAGCAGATACAGTAAAGAGGCAGGTTGGACACTAAACTTGACCAGGACCAAACATGCTTTAAAGCAGGTTCCAAAACCAAACCATTACATTGTATAATGTACCATCACTGTGGTTGAGGTCGGGTTAGGTTTGGGAACAAAAAACAAACTGGTCGTCGTTTCTAAGAGATAACGGTCGAGGCTGAAATATACACTTTTCTCAAGGTTACGCAGGCACCACTCATACGGCAGTCTGAATGGTTCCTCTGAGTTTCTCATAACTGCGTGAAGGGTTACATATTAGAGTTAATGGACAGAGTTCTGTGTCTCATACAGGTGCAAAGTAGGTCCTGTGCATCAGTGTCAGACGCAGAGCACCATCTCAAAGCATCACTACTTTGGTAAAACCTACATATTTATTTTTATTATATCTATAAATTTATTTTTCAAATTAGTTTTTGATTAGTTGATCTAATCCAAATTATTTGCTAAAAGCACCCAGTAGTATTGGTTAGTTACAGCACCACAGAGGAAGATTAATGAAGATGGTACATCATCTCACTCATTGTTGACATGAATCAAATCCAACTCTTTCAGACTATAACTGTATAATGAAGTGAAGCACATTATTATAACATTGTTATGACCACATGTTGAGATGACCAGCTCAGATTATGACTTCCAGCATGCTAATCGCTGTCTTGAACCCGAGCACTCCGGAGGAAATAGCAACGAATTCAATTTAGACCTACTAATAAACTTAATCAAAATTTAATTTACCCATTTTGTTTTGACAAACCATCCTCGTATTCCAGATGATGTTGTGTGTTTTCAGTCTCCGTTCTTCCGTCATGATGCTTATTAATGATTTACGTCTCATAAATGACTTATCAGGTCCGCTCGGCTTTTCTCTCAGTGCTTTCTCCCTATGTTATGGTTGCCTGCACGCTATGGATGGCCGGCGTAGGTCCCCAAGGTCAATGAAGATGCACTGCGACTGTTCTATAGGCATAAAATTCTATATTCGTACTAAATACTTCTTTTTTCTTGCTCGTGGTAATACTCACGGTAGACTGACTACGGTCACAACACCTGGATTGTATGTGAAGACACATCAACGATAGTCAGCTAATCTTTTTTTATTTTACATAAGAAAATACAAGAGATCCAGGCCATGAAAAACTGGTCATAAAACGCGCGATGAAAATTATATCATTACGAATAACTTTAAAGGCTCTCATGAAACTAAACTCATAAAGACATATAACGATCAGCGAGGGTACAGATGGGATTTGAAGCTGTTCTACCCACACATACACCACCCTGCATACCATCCACCCACACACACACACACACACATTCATACCACCACACAAATTCAGGATTCATATTCTATCCATTGGTTGAGTAATGACGCCCGCTATTAAAGCGGGTAATTGTCTTACAGTGTTGCAGTGTTATTGGATCCGGGGGCAGTTCTGCACACAGAATCCGAGGCAAAAGGATGTTAAGTCGCTGAGCAGTGAAATACGGAGCAGCGCTGAGCAGACAGACAAAGATGATATCGGCATCAAGGGGAGATGCAAGCATTGTGCTGTCAGACCCTTGTGAATGGCACTCAGCCCACCTGTTACCCTATCCCTCCCGAGACTCTCCCTGGCTCGGTGCCGTTGCCTCCTGGAACCTGACACATAGTGCACTAGAAAATCTGATAACAGGCGTGCAGTGCGAGGTTCAACCATCAAAGGAACCAGGAACAGGGGCACGATCGTATTGTACCTCGGAGATCGCTGGCTGGACTTTCTCCTGCCGACGTCCTCGACAGATCGTATCCATACAAAGGTATCTAAAGATAAATGAGTAATCCTACACACTTTTCACACTCTAGTACATATTAGCTCAGAGCAATAATTCATTAAAGACGAGAAAGTTAAAACAAAAGAGTGATGCTCAAAGCAAGCAGGCCATATATATCTACAGTATATATAACAACTATATCAAGGAAGGAAGGAAAAAGAAATACACGTGTGAAGACGCACCATTCGTGATGAACCAGCGATGACCCTGATGCAGGACAGACATCAGCAGTCACAATCAGACCTGGCCTTCAATTGTCTCTCTGGTTAAACAATAACAAACTCTCTTTATAGCATCATTTAGCTCTCATTTAACGCTGGCCCAACAAACAACATTAATCTAGTTCCTGTCCAGCTGTTCACAGTGTGAGGCAGAGCTGGCAAGAGAAGAAGGATGTGGACAGCCCCGATACCCTGTGGTCCGCACTCTAGCCAGCCAGCTGGTGTCATTGGAGCTCTCCTCACTAGGGCCACAAAGGTGACTGCTCAGTATGGGCTGGGGATTGGGATAATAGTAAAGTATCTTAAACACAGCTCCGCACTGGAGTTCTTTTATCAGCAGGGTGCTTTTCGAAAAACAGTCCATGGGCATATTTTTACGGGAACAGTCCTCGAAAGGTATAAAACCACCTGACCCTGAGTCGATTGGAATCGACTGAATAATTCCGTGGAGCTCATAGCGTCAAGGGCGGGCGGCAAGACGGCCTTTCTAAGTCATGCCAGCAGACACTTTTGAAACAACTCTCCTTCGAAAGTGTAATGCTTACAGGGCCAGAGGTAGCAAACATCCAGCAGCATCCAGCACTGTGAAATTGTAAAGTGTCCTAATATGTTATCCCACAAAAAGCGTAATACTTTGTGAGGGCAAAAGCCTCTTTCTGGATTAAATGTGTATGCTTGTAAAGTTAAGCATGGGCTGTGAAAACATGTTTTGCTGAGGCACAGTGACACACTTCTTCTTGTATTTACATAGAAAACGGAAAAGGCCTGGCTATGTTCTCATTTGGGAGACCAAAGGCAGCCAGAACAAGACTTACAGGCCTTTCAGACCGTCCTGGGGGACCTGTCTGCCTTTTACCAACCACCTCATGGATTTTAACATTAAAAACAAAGTCCAGGTTTTACTCTATCCCAAATTACCAAGAGAAGTGAGTTTTTTTTATCTGTGTTAATATATGCAAAACCCTCAGTAGGACAGAGGAGGAACGAAAAGGAAGAATACGGGATTATCAGTGCTAAAGATTGTCCTGTGAACTGTGCAGAGATCAGCCGAGAGCAGGTGTGTGTGTGCGTGTGTGTGTGTGTTACTCTGTTTTAAAAATAATGTTAAATTGTTGAAAAGGTGCAGGGTACATGAGCAACTACATATGGACATGCATAATCCATTATCTGCATAGATGTAGTCCTTGCATGCACTGTCAAATTCTCAGGAATTGATTCGTCTCCTAAGTCTCTTCCCATCTGCTCGGTTCACCTCGGTCACATCCTTCACATCAGGCCCCCATCTCTTGTCCCATGAAAGGCAGTCCATTACTGCATATTAGCAGCAGAGTGAGGCAAGATAAGGGAGGCTGCTGATCAAACACACAGACAAATCGCCAGTGACAGAAACACACATTTGTTGCTCAGCATTTAGCTTTGATCTGTGACTCTGCCAAGGGCCAACGCGAGAAGCAAATCTCAGCCTTTGAACTGGGGTTTCTTTAGAGGAGGTCTCTCTCTTTCCATCACTCTCTCTCTCTTATGGATGTACACTCTACATAGCAATCATTTGCCATCCTGTTTGACCACTGGTAACACCTACATATTAAGAAAGACAGCGGCGGGGTGGATACCTACAAGGAGGAGAAGAATATCCACATCAATGACAGAGAACAAGGTGATATTGCTACTGATTTTGTCAGGGTCCGGTGGGCTGAACGAGGTCTGTTATAGTGGAAGGATTGTTTGAACTGTTGAGGACCAGATGAACGGATCGCCAGCATTGGTATCAACAAGAAGTATCAACACAAATAAAAACCGAAAAATCTCTGATTTGTTTTGCTGCTTGATCATAACGTTCCAAATAGCCTTGTGTTACAGAGCGTCCTCGCCAGAAAAACAATTGAAAAGGTTGATGAATGCATGCGCTAACCTTGATTCCTTGATATTTACCGAAATCAAAACAAGTGGGTCTTCTGCCTGAACCTAACCAGATCCAAAAATGGGTCTTGTTACATCAGGAAATGTTACCGTGGGTCGCATCAGAAACTTCTGTTTAGAGTGTTGGTAGTTATTGGAAATCAATGTATTCTGGCCTTTCGGTACGGGATTATACTGTGCATGCTCACACACATGCATGTACGAAAGATTGAGGCTGTTTTTGTAGCATGGTAATAACAGATAAGTGGCTGCTGTGTGTCTAAGCTGTCAGCCATGGATCATCTCATTTCCTGACCGGGCCAGCCCCCCGTCCCCTGTGTGTTATTACACAGCCCAGATCATGTGACAGGGGAGCGAGATTACTGAGGAAACTAATTGAGGCTGCTCTGTGTGTTCTCTGGTGAAGAACAGTGGGGTGACTGTTTGACCAGGCGGCCTGATACTCGACCCTCCTGTATCCCCTGCAACCTCAAAATGGCTATTACAAACAATGACCCTGTCAAAAACCAACAGACCTGGCCTGCCTGCGGTGAATCCGATTGCTCTTTGGGGGCTTCCCCATCTCCTGCAGAGAGTGTATTTGGTTTAGTGGTGTGCCTGCGCACCGAGCTTAACATTTCATCTGATCTGTTAGCTCTGTTTTTGAAAAGGCTGGAAACACTCTTCTGCAAAGCACAAAGAGATTTTTTAGGGATCTTCCTATAAAGCGCCGAATCATAAATATTCACTGATGTCAAGCCAACCTGGAACACACCACTTTACTCTTCATCTGTTCCCCCATGCAATGACCTAGCTATATTATTGATAATGCATGTTGCTGTGGCTGCCTTCTACAACTACAGCCCAGGTCATAGCATCACCAAACACCCTTTAGTGGTATTGTTTGTGAAAGTACAATAGAGCCGGATAGAGAAGCCACCAGCAGCGGCTTAGGCCAAACGCTCCTCACACAGGAACAACTGTCAGCTAGTGTTTGCTCTGAGTGCAGCAGTACGGTTGTCACACTAGAGCTATTATTATGACACAGCTCTTGGTCAGTCGGGGGCTCCACGTTGAAACAAAAATAATCCTGTGTCATCACTTTCAGCACTGCTTTTCCATATTGCAGAATACTACACAAGTGAAGACACATTAGCATTAATGCTACGTCCATATTAATACACGCTCATTTTAAAATGATCAGAAATAATCTCTGCCAATATTTAAACTGCCTGAAAATGCATCACATGACCATCCATGTGCACTGGCTTTGAGCGTGCTGGCTCTTTAGCATAAAAGGCAAAATGTAAGGATTCGGAAGGTTCAATCAGGAAACCAAGGTCGCAGACGTGGGCGTCATTGTTTCCAACAGTGGCAGTTTTGCCTGTCTCGACGTAAACACTGAAAACAGTTACTGAAAGTCTTCACCCTCAGTGTCCAAGTTCAGTGATTTAAAATGTACTTTTATGTATGGACAAAAAGCTAAACCGTAAATAAAAGGTGGAGGGATTAAAACCAAACCAAACGCCGTTTGACAAGATGATATATGTGGAACCATGAAGGAACACTGTAAATACTTTTTAATGGCACAGAGGCACAAGACCTCCTTTTTCAAGCAGACTTACACAGTGACCCCGATGCCCCCTGTCCCCACAGAGCATAAACAATTATATATGCACCAGCACTTATACACACATTCCCAAACACACTTCTCACTGGAGAAGATCCAGGCCGGGTCAGTGAGGCAGCCCGTGGGGGAAGGGAAGAGCGATTATATTTCCACTCAGGATATGTTGCCTGTGTTTTTATGTGTGTCAGCTGCAGGCCCGGCCCAGCGCCGAGCTAGTGCCACTGCCAGGGCTAGCACAGGCGCCACGGCTAGCTGGTCACATCTGATAGCACTTTTACAACTGGAAATCGGAGATGCACTGTGCTTTTAAAGCTCGGCTAATTGTGCTGCAGCTCAAATGACGCCCTCTTGCCACCAATACAGCAATGTTCTTGACCACTCTTGTGGCAAGGGGTCATCAGTAATGCACAATATGTGAGACTGAGTCGTTCGATCAAAGGCCTTTAGGAGTGACTGCCCTTCTGTGATAGGTTTCCGGGGTTGGTGGAAGTGGGGAATTGATATCTTAAAAATCAGGTCATTGGGATTGGTGTTTGCTGGACAGCTTACTTAAATGGTGCCTGATGAGTAAAAGAACACCTATGAACCCAGCTGGACATCAAATCTTGCAGGAATCCCAGCTTAGACTCCCAAATCTTCTATTCCGTTGATACTTAAATGCTTTAGAGTCCATCAAGGCTCCCTGATACTTGTAAAAACTTTACTGAACTGAAAATACCAGCTGCACACTGACCAAGCATAAAAGTGCACTTTAAGCCTAACAACCTAAATACGATCTAGAAGACCGTGTAAACATGAGTGCAGATGTTCCTGATGTGACTGGTGAGAGAACAGGAGCAAGATCTTTGAGAGTCTGCTCTTATGATTCATGTAAGTCAGAGACGTTGCTTTGACAACTACGCCGACTGTTTTACCTGTTAAGTTTATGCAAATAACAGGAAGTTCCATATACGGTAATTGAAAGGACGGTGTGTTATTGAAGTCAGAGGTGAGCATTTTAATGAACTCAATAGTGTGGGAATCCCTCCGTGACTGTATTATGTGTTGTTCTAATTAGGTGTTGCATTCCATCTTAATTCATTTTCAACAATGTGATTTGTTTTGGGTTATAGATCATCTCGAGCTGGTTGTTTTAAAAGGAGCAAAACAAGTGGGAGCACCCCTGGCCTGGCTAGTATTACGTCACTGATTGGCATCATTTGAAAATAACCTGAACAACATATAAAGTGTCCGTCTCAGCAGGTTTCAACATGTTTTCTCCAGCCACAAAAATGTGTCTCATTGTGAAGTTGAAAGACATCAGGTTCCCTCCCCTTGCATTGCCATTGACTTCATTCCTGTAAACGTATAATGTTAAGACTGAACGGATCATGATCAGCAACAACAGTATTTTAAAGGAGTAGTCCAGCAAGTTGTTTTTGCGATGCAAGTTGCAACTTGAATGTCTTTCATTAAACCCTTCCTGTCTACTAGACTATTTCTTTCAAACTCCAAACCCGAGTTTATTAATAGGTATCCTCATAAAAGCTGATTGCAAAGGCAGTAATATGCTATTCAGTGCTTTTGTGTTTCTGTATGCACTGGCTTTCTTTCATTGAGAGAGATGCCAACAGTCTTCCATAATATTTGACTCATTCCAGTTAATGCTCCAACTAACAACCTGGAACAACAACTTATCCACCTCTTCGTCTGCAGGTTAGGTACAAAGTGCTTCTGTTCTCTGTCTGCTGCTTTACTTGCTTGTGTTTGAGGCCGTAAATAGAAAGGAGGAAACATGGAAGCCCGTCCAGCAACAATCCCTGACCTTCCATGCCACTTCCTGAGTTGCAGGACATCCACATCCTCTCTGCCTTGCGGATAGAAAGTGTCGCCACTCTGAGACAATTACTTCATGTGCATCCCCATCAACAGCATCACATTCAAAGAAAAAGCACGGACAACAGATGGTTACAACACCACTTAAGTCACTCATCCATTAGCCTGTCCACCTGAACCCTCAGGGCTAATTTGTGAATCATACAATCAGAGTTAAGAGGCATGGAAGACGTGTCTTCCTGCATCGTGGATAGTGTTTTAGTCTCACAGTACGTCCCCCTCCTCCTGATCCCTTACTTGTTACCTGATGCCCTTTCATCATCTTAATGATGTGGTGTGAACGCTGATTGAACATATTAAAATCAACAGGCTTGTTGCTGTGGTGCATAAGCGACGGCAATTAGAGCAAATTCACAGGTACAATTCCGATTCATTACGCAATTATCATTTTCATTTACCGTTCAGCAGTGCCATAAAAATAATCACAGCCTATTATAAGCATTATTGTGGTGAAGCTACTTAGTATGCCAGAGCGTAGTGAAGTGAATTAGTTTATTTACAGCTGGCTGGCTTTTGATTACTCAACATTTGACAAGAACAAATTCAAAGTCGTGCCAATTTTCCTCGTAACCATCCAGCGTGATAAAGACAACAGGGCTTTGATGGATTCTCTCGGGGGACTGATCATGTCAGCCAGATAACAGAGACCCTCGTTAAGAGACACATACAACTTCTTTTGAACACATTTGATTAGGTTTGTAAATTACTTGCAATCCTAGCGGAGTTGCCTTGAGGATACAAAACAGCTACAACCGCAAATGGAAGTCAGACTTGATTTTATCTTCGCATGCTATCGCAGCCTTGATGGTGGTTTCCCTAACTGTTGACTCTTAAGAAAACTAGCATCACGACCGAACATATAAGTGTCTTATAATGCTGACAAATAACCTAAAGTGAAGTGAAGCCTGGTTTAATGGAAGAATCATACAGCCTTGATGTATTACAAGCGAACAGCATATGAATCAGACAGGGAAATAGAGGATAAATAAGAATCAGGACGAGTCTCTTACCCCAGCCTTCTGCCAGCTTCCCATCATTCATTCTGATGATCTATGGCTGCTCTTTATGTCCTGCCTTGATATTTCAGACTCATGCGAGGTGTGGATCATTAGGGAAAGCTTTTACCATTAATATGCAGACGTTGTGTACATGACTAATACTCTGAGAGGGAATGAGGTTGAAGCATTTAGAGCAGGGCATTCATCTTCTCCATACCAGTAAATATCCACCACATGCTTCTGATATTTACTGGGCTGCGGAGTGGAAGGATTGCATCATGTTTAAGGAGGGAGGGGTCGTTCGTGAGCAGATTTGTTTGTTTAAATCAAAATAAACGGGACAATATTATCACCAGACAACGGTGATGGTATCTGAGTGTGTTTGAAGGAAGGAGTGACCTCGTTGGAGCTGTTTGCTCAGGGAGGAAGTCTCTGCTGTCGTTCTCATCGAGCCAATTAATATGCAACCAGTGCTTAAAGCCACTACATCGCTATCAGCCCTCTGAGATACCAGGTGGTAAGGCAATCTGTTGGCTGTATATCCATACACATACTGTACGCTCACCATATAGTAGGAAGAACTTCTATACCAGTTTGTTCTGCAAGAGCAATCCCATGCAGAAGGGGCAATATTTCCCAGGGGCAATATCGAACAAATGACCAATTGAAAAATATAAATGTCCCTCTTCTTTAAAGATAGAACTATTACAGTTCTCTTATGAGCTTTTCTTTACACTGAGAGGTGAAAATGGCAAATGTCAGCTGAGTACCAACAGCTGCCTGAGCAGTGTTATTACAGTCTCATTGCCTGGTGTCTCGTCTCTGTCCGTCCTCACAGCAGTCCTGGTCTCCTCATAGGTCATTTCTGGTTCATAATCCTTCTCAGGAGGAGTTTGGGTTATTTTACTGCATGCACAGGTCACAACATTTTGTTTCCAAATGACATTTGAAACTAATTCTGTGATTGACTGAGCTGGAGACTACACTGACTTGAATTGACATTTTGCTTTGGCAGCAGGTTGACAACGTTCGATAGGCTGTTAGTAATTACCGGACTCATCGTCTTCTCGTTTTTTACAGGTCATGAGTTTTTGTGTGCTTGTTTGTCCTCTTAAAAAAATATCTGTTAGGTTGGCACATTTGTCCGCTTTCCTCGTTAACTGATGATTTTGGAGGGGAGAATTCCCTCAGGTGGTAGCATCCATCCGATTTACTGACATTCAGAGGCTGCGGTGTCACAGCTGTAGAACGTTTGGGAGAAAACACAACAAAATGAAACCTTATAATGCCATATTGGAAGAGGTGGGGAACATCTGACAACGGAACACCAGCAGGGACACAATTAAACTCATCTGACCAATTGACATGTTTGCAGCACAAAAACATATTCCAAATATGACACATTGTCATAGATCAGACGTATCATGATCGGTGCTCGCCGGGGATCAGGCCTCAAAGACCGGCGACCATGAATACCCAGTGATCAAGCTCGGATCTCCTTTGTTTCTGTATCTGTGTCAAATCGCAATTATGTCACTGTTCATGCTGTAATAGAGCAGAGCCTGGGAGAGGGGGTGGGACCGTTCAAACACCAGAGATAAAGTGCTGTGTAGGGTTATTCTTCGTACTATTCCTAGAGTGGCTGCCGGGGCATGGAGACAATTATTTTCCCCAAACTGGAATCATAGATGATTGAGAGATGTGTCCTTCCACTCTATGGATTATTGAGATTAGCTTTTAGGTCTGCTTCCATGCCTGAGACCCAACCAGGAAAGAGAGAGGCTTAACTTGTCATCCCTTTAGAGAACGATATAATTAACAGGCTCTGATGAGTAGCTCAATCTCCACAGACAGGAGGAGATTGGCCTGGTTCAGCAGAAAAGTCTGTATGTGAGAGAGAGAGAGAGATGAGAGAGGAGTAAAGATAGCCGCTACTCACAAATATGTGCAACGTCCCTGATGTTGCCTTGTCCTTGGATTCAACCTTGTGTATGTTTTACTGATTGGTATTGTGTTCCTCATTGATTTCCCACTTCTAGTTATCATTACATTCATCTAAAACTTTAATTTAAAGGAAGGATTCGGTTCAATGTCAAATGGAGGCTCGACATATCCCAGATATCTTCCCATTAAATCGCGCCTTTGACAGCACCAGATTTTTTCAAATACATGTGACAAAGCTGGAAAGGACAAGATAGCATTAGCTCACTGAGAGATAGGGAGGTATGGGGGAGTGCAATCGCCAGGACCCCGGTGGTGCCCAAGAGCAGTGCAGCACTTCCCCCTGTGTCCTTTGAGGATAAATATTTGAGTCAGATTATCTGCGGTATTTCTGTCTCTACCGGTGACGTCGGCTCTCAGCATCAGAGGAAGCGGCTTTCAAACTCGGGAACAGCGTTTCATCCTGAGAGGTATATTTCCAAAAAGTGCTGTGCAGCTGAAGTAATTTACAATGCATGGTTACACAATACATCCTATGTTTTCAAACAAACCACGTCAGCCGGGCGTGTCATCACGCCCACTGTATGCGTGCTACTGTATATAGAATATAGGGTATGTTTATAGAAGTACAGCACCAAAATACTACTTTCAGTTGTGTAATTCCTCTTCGTATGTGTGTGCATTTAGCATAAGCTAAATATGATGTAAAAAATGTTTTTTTAATCATATAGCATGGCGTTTGCATTTACAACACCTCAACCAGATGTTTGAAAGGTTTGGAGAGAGGCAAGACACACAAGGCTATATCTGAGCGCCCAGGGAAATGTTCATTTCCATGTACGATGTTGCTGGACGGTACAATGTTCTTGCTGCGGAGCTTTGCGTGCGACAGTGAAAAACTGCCTCCCTGTATTGTAAGTGGCGGCAGCAGAACCGTTAAAAGCCTCGAACACTCCTGAGAAAGAGAGAGGCAGAGAGAGAGAGAGTGTATGTACTCATTTATAGGATTCTAGCCTTGCAGATAAAAGTAAATGCACCGACTGAATCATGTGATATCTCCTAAGAATTAAAACAGTTCGGGGTTAACAGTCAACGGAAATACCAGAATAGAAACATACAATAACAAAAACCCAGACTTCATTAGTTAACTTTCCATTTCTGTCTATGCATCATATGATGATTATCCAAATTTGACCTTCTGACCTACAGACGACAATCAAAGACAGAAAATGAAACAAGTCTGTGCATCTTGGGAAAGAACTTTCACAGAGACTAACAGTATACACGGTTCAGAGTAACTGCTGTCTGTGAATAGAGTTCTGGTATTCAGCCTTGTCAGTTGTAGAATTAGGTTTTCTTATTTGGGACGAGTGCATTACTGTGGCACATCGCAAAGCCAAGAGAGTTGTTGGAGCTGAGATGGTGGTTATGACAAGTTTTTCAGCAAGTCTGGTTGAACGCATTGACTGGCAGTAGATTCAGCAGTAATCCCTCTGTGGTCGGCAGAATAAGCAACATCTGTGAATGGTATACCCTGAACACAAGACCATAGGAGTGTAGTATTATGTTATGGCAATATTATTTTGAAGTTTAACTTATGAATAGCCAAAATCTGAATGGAGTATCGAGTCACTACAAACATATCGAAAGGGGACTTGATTCATTGCTAAAATGTAATTGAGATTATTATTCAGGAGGCTTATAAAACATAGACTCATTGTAACCTCATTTGCATTTCCCAAGTGTATGCTTGCAAACTATACCTTCATGGGAAATGCACAGTTTTAATGGCTCTCTAACTGGTTCTGACCTTCCACAACTTTGTTAGCCACAAAAAATTAGACCTCATGGATTCCTTTAAATGTGGCTTCAAGGCTTCTCACTCTGCTGAGACAACTCTCCTGGCAGTATCTGAGGCCCTGCACACTGCCAGAGCGTCATCCCTGTGTCCCCCCATCATACCGAGGGACGCATCTCTGCTTCACTCAAGGCCACTAGTGCTTGGATGTCGGCGCACCACCTGAAGTTCAACCTGGATAGCATAACTCCTCTTCCTCCCTGGGAAAGACTGTCTCCTCCAAGACTTCGTCATTGAAAGCACCACTGTTCTACCCACGCAGACTGCCAAGAACCACGGATTGAGCCTGGACATCCGGCTGTGTAGGTAGTCGCTGCACGTATAGCGGTGTCTACCCACTCCTGCAGGTTTGCCCTTTAAGACGTTCGGAAAATGTGTCAGCTCCTTATAAGGTAAGCTGCACAACTCCTGGTCCAGGCACTAGTCATTTCACGCCTCGCCTACTGCAATATCCTCCTGGTTTGGCTACCTGCTCCTGCCATCAGATCCTTACCACACATTCAGGATGCCGCTGCCAGTCTGGTGTTCAACCAACCCAAATTTCCTCGTATCACTCCTCTTCTCCGATCGCTTCACTGGCACCACATCTCTGCACAGATCAAGTTCAGAGCACTGATACTTGCTCACAGGGCAGTAAATCAGACTGCTCCTTCTCATCTGAAATCAATTGTCAGGTTCCAATCCTCCCCCCGGACCCTGCCCTCCTCAAACCTTGAAGGCCGCCTTGCAGCCACATCACTACGTGGGCTCAAGAGTCGCTCATCTCCGTCCAGACTGCACTCATCCGTGGAATGAACCAAATACTGAACATCTTCCAGTTACATCTTGACGCATCATTCAATAACCCATCCTGACCTCGGTCCAACCCAGGCATGTCCAATGTCCTCAAACCAGACCTGGCCTGTTTACTGAAATCCAGATCTCAGTTTCTTGGTCAATCTAAAATTCTGTTGTCCATTCAAGTCCCTGGTGGTGCCATGCAGAGGAACGAGCGTCCTATCTGACCTCAAATAAACAACTGTAAAGTTTTGTGTCAACATCTTGCACATTTGTTGCGTTGAAATCTGTCCACAGACGATCCTCACAACTGCCTCTGTGATAGTGCTGCGGGTGTGTACAGGACCGCATGTTGGCTTGATGACATCCAGACACACAACCACAAGGTGAAAACAATACCAGCATGTGGCTGGTATTGGGTGCATAATCATGGGAATTAAGCTACCTCTAAATCCCCTGAGACCTTTTTTGTCTTTTAGCCATCATTGTTGATGTTGCTCACGTTGCTATTTCTGCCTTCCATGCGTTGCAGTCACCTTCTAAGCTTTGTGCACCCCAGTGTGCCCTCATTGCAGTGTCAGTTTCTGAAATGTGAAGCAGCAGAACAATTGTAAACAAATACTTATTATTAGCTGTTGTTTTGACAATTTTTTCGGGCATCATTTTTGGTAAAAGCTTTCTGTTTGTTTCACTGTCTTCTCCTCTTCTCCCTGACAGCTCTGGGGTTCTTTGAGTTCGGTGAAGAGGTTTGGTTGAAGATGACATATCATGTCTCAGTACCTGTTAACTCTCCTGAGGTGCTATTGACCTTCAGATGTGTTAAGACATTACAACACACCTTAGACTCCTTCCTCCTGTGTTTGGCAGCATCTGTTAAGAGCATGTTTTGTTTGGGTTCATCTTCGGTATATAACCAGTCTTCAAAGTGGAGCTAAATGTCTACATAGTCCGGACAAGTGGAATACAGAGAGCTTAAATTAAATTCTCTTGCATGAATGATCCAATTAGGTTATCATCAAAAGAGGGACTGAAAGTAAGCAGTACTTCCATTATTTCTCTACATGGACAACTTTAAAGCCTTATTCTAAAAACAGCTTTTCTGTGCTTAAATTATTTATTTTTTACAGTTAAATTAATTTCAAAAGATGTTACACTGAAGGTG
Organism: Macroramphosus scolopax; assembly: GCA_901007825.1. NCBI lineage: Eukaryota > Metazoa > Chordata > Actinopteri > Syngnathiformes > Centriscidae > Macroramphosus > Macroramphosus scolopax. Next base: position 37,954 of record CAAKHC010010554.1, read on the forward strand.
AGTTGGCTTTGGTTTACTCATACCCTTCACCACATTATCACACTCAGAGTGTATAATTGCCACGATGACAGGATTTTAAAATTCCCCCAAATGCTGTTGTTTTTAAAAGGTTTATACCCCCCTCACACACACTCACACACACACACACTCAAACACACATTTAGAGTGTACCCATTAGTCATTTTGTCATAAAAGCAATGTCAGCATGAACAATAAACACGGCTCATCCGAAACAAGGCTTTTGTCTGCGTAACAGAAACGGTGTTGGCAGACAATGCAAAAACAAAATAGGCCACACAAACACAATCACGCGCATATATACAGTATTTCATTTAATACAGCAGCACACAACTCATTCTGGCTTTGCCTGATTACAGTAACTGATGAAGCAGTGAAATTAGCATATTTAACAGAGCATCTGGATTTGAAACAAACGGGGAGAGTTATAACAGGATACAGAAGGCCAATTAAAGAGAGATGAGAAGGATCATCAGAAGGTGGTGGGTGATGAGGAGCATCAATATTTGCGTGCTTCCTCGCACGAGGGTGACGAGGTGAAAGATATCGCTGCAGGTCAAAGGAACTACATTCAAAATGTATGACTAGAAAACAGTTAACTAGAAAAAGGACACCAGAAAGAAAGCTGAAGAGATAATGTGGTCAGCTGGCCAACATCTTGACTTGAGGAAATATGGACATTTCACACAACTGCTCTGGTGTTCTTATGCACAGAGAATCAGTTCAGCCTGAAACCAGATGGTTCAAATTCAAACATATGCATGTATACACACACACACACACACACAGCCACTGGTGTGCCTGTGGTGCTGTGGTACTTTAAGGGTTTGCATGACTCGACGCCACACAGGCGGTGGCAGGCTGGATCCAGCGGCGGGAGAGTGTCCGGATGCATAATTAACAGGCTGGTTTGGCACCTGACAGCCTCAGAGGTCATGGTGTCCTCTCCATTAGCCAGGCGCCAATCAGCCGCTGGATCACCTGAGCACGTCCTTGTCCCAACAGCAGATTGCCCAGAGGACATCAGTCACATTATACAGCCCAGTCAGCGGCTGGGACTCACACAAAGGCCCGAGCAGAGACAGCTACAGATAGAGTACAGGAGTGATGTCTCCCAAATGAAGCTGAGCTGCCACTCAGGGCAGATGGGGAGCAAGACAAAAGATATCCTGCACAAGGATGCGACCTTCCACATGCAGAAGCATTGCTCAGATGGCACAGATCAAAGCAGGTGTGAACTGATGGACACATACAGATCCAGTCTGACTGTTGTTTACTGTGGCACTTAAATTGGTTTCTTTACTCAACGCTGGATATATTCACATGTCGCTTGAATCCGATTTGCAGCAGTAAATCCACTGATAGGTGCAAATGTGTTTCTTTTAAATGTCAGTCCCTTACAGGTCAGTATAATTGTGTTCCTGAAAATGCCACGGCAAGTGTCACCGGCTTTAATTTATCTAGGACATTTTGTGGCCTTTTTGTTGCGGCGTGTTGAATAAGTTTCATGATATCAATGCAAAGATAAAAGATGATGTTACGCTTTGTTTGAGCCGCGAGACCCGACCTCTGTGACGAGGTGATAGGATTTAAAGCAGGGACCAGCGCCTCTGTCATCACAGACATATTAGTTCTGCTGCAGTAATACTAAATACTTCTAAGTCAGAAATACCCTCAGTCTGATGGAAGTTCTAAAGCTACTTCAGACCCCTCACCAAACAAATCATTTGTTCCCACTCAGACTGCAGTTCTAAATCTCTTGGCTCCCATTGACCTGGAACTGGGCCTCAACACAATGCTGAAAGAGTCCTTTGAGAGCGCCAGTACTGGACAGGGGTAGGAGGGGTTTGGGAGCAGGAAAGCTGGACTGGGATACTGTGAGTTGAGGGTCCCTTTGCTCCTGTTTCCCAGCTCAGAGCGATAGGCCCTGGGAGATGAAAGACCCCCCGACTCCGTGATTTAACTACTGCTTGCCTCATTTACAGTAGCATTAACGTGATTTTCTTTGGAATGTGTTTATTATTTCCTCATTTATTTCTAACAACATGATACTAATGTAAGATGCAGATCTCAATCTAAAAATATCTTTGCCTCTAATTATTTATCAGCTTTTATGAGGTGTAACGGTACAAAGATAATTTCACACCACACAGTTTGTTCCGTCCCGTGTTGTGTATCGTCCGTACAGTAATGCACAGTAAAATGTAAAAGCACATGAACACGTACTCTAGCGTAGGTCATACTTTTATAA